>JAJPUD010017437.1:0-22178 GCA_023553655.1 Myrmecobius fasciatus
TTTCTTTCTTTCTTTCTTTCTTTCTTTCTTTCTTTCTTTCTTTCTTTCTTTCTTTCTTTCTTTCTTCCTTTCTTCGTTTGTATAAAATCTTATGGTGAAAGATGATTGGAGACTAAGTAGTATCATATAATAAAAGAGTAATCAATAAAAAAATATTTATAGAAAGATTTGTGTCTACATTCAGAGTTCATCAATTTTCTATCTGGAGGTGGAAAACACTTTTTCATCATGAGTCCCTTGGAATTATCCTGAATTACTCTGTTGATTATGATAGTCAAATCTTTCACAGTTGATCATCATTATAAGATTACTGTTAATATATTGGATTATTTGCCATCTGGAGGAGGGGGTGGGGGAAGGGGGAAATTGGAACACAAGGTTTTACAAGGGTCAATGTTGAAAAATTATCCATGCATATGTTTTGAAAATAAAAAAGGGAAAAAAGAAAAAATAATAAAGCTTATAAACCTCACCCCCTAAAAAAGATTATTGTTACTATGCACCCTTATCTCCCACTCTCTTCTTTTATATTCAGTTCATAAAGTTTTGCCATTTTTTTTTCAATGAAGCCATCCCTTTGTTATGTCTTATAGCTCAGTAAGACTCTAATACAATTATATGTCAGATCTTGTCCCAAATCTCTTTTCCCAACTCTCATGTTGTCTTGAGTTAGAATGAACTGGCAATGTTTGGTATGAAGAAAATAATATTTAGGGAAAATATGGCAGTGTTCTTCAAATATTTAAATTGATATTAAAGTTACAAAGGGCAACTTTTATAAAGATAAAAAATAAACTTTTGGGTTTATATAAAGAAAAACTTCCTAACAATCAAAACTATCTTAAAATGGAAAGAGTAGTCTTGTTAGATAGTGAATTCCCTCATGTAGAAGAAGTCTTCAAGCAGAAGCTAGAGAGCTGCTTGTAAAAGGTTTCTTTTCAGTGAAGAAGCAGGATACAAAAGTTTCAAATTTATAAAGGTTATAGGTAAAGTAGAATTAACAATCCTTAATATTATAGCAGAAATAATTAGCTCCCTAATTCAAACCCCTAGCTATTGTTCTCAGATTTAATTGCCTCCATGTCAATTTAACTAGAATATTCTAGCAATATTGTAAAGACTTCCATGCTAATAATACTGCAATTGTTGAGATTTCTATGATTTGCAACATCTTTTTCTCATTTCAGTGTCCTTGAAGCTGCTGTTCATGATTCATCGTTATTTAATAACACAAAACATCTTTGATTTAATTTCTCTTACCTTTAGATAAGCATTCTGTTCTTGAGTTACAAATATAATCACTGATAGGTAGTTAAAGATAATAGCTTGGAATTCTTTAATAGACCCTTGGAAAATTTTATATATTCTCAATCTCCCCTTGTCAGCTGGAGATTTTTTGGCTTAGACAGGAGACTCAGTTTGGTTAACAAGCCTACTATTAATTGCTTCTAAATGAATACATAAGGTTTTTTTTACATATTTTAATCTCAAAGGACAATGCAAAGTGACTCAGTTTATTTGCCTCAATATTATGCAAGTTGCGGAGAGCATATTTAAGAATATTTCAGAATAGATACGCTCCGAAAGTAATCTGTGATTACACCAACCCCTTCATGTTAAATATATTACATATCATCTTTTATTTCACTCCTTGGTAAGAAATGCCATAGAATGTTTATATTTTTTCAGGCAAGTGCACACTGGAAATTATTTGCAAAGCTGTGGGCAAATGAATTTTTTAATGCTATCTCCTTAAAGTGAATTAGAAACAAAATTAATTTTAATTTTCTAATTAAATTTCTACCTTTACCCAATTACCAGCAATTAATATATCATAGCAAAATGCAGCTCTAATCCTCTGAGATAATTGATGGAAGTATTTCTATGAATCATTAAAATGAGGAAACTGAGGTTCAAAGACAATAAAAAGGCATTTTTTTTTCATAAAATCAAAATCCTTTTTCAGTGGCTCATTGTGGTTTAGAGAGGACATGAGAATTTCAAAGGTTATAACCACAGAAATATAAATTCTGGCTGTATCTGCCAGAATGAAAAGGCATCAAATACAGTTCCGGAAATATCTTTATTCTGTCTTCCAAGGACCAACCCAGTTTCATTAAAGAATGGTTTATTACTAGTAGATTGACCATTAAGAGATGAAGCTTTTACCAGTTCCAATTGGTCAGCGAAGAAGACCATATACACCCAGAGAGAAGGACATGAAAAGTGGACTACAACATAACATTTTCATGTTCTCTATTGATGTTTGCTTGCATTGTGCTTCCTTTCTCAGATTGTTTTCTTGTAGACATGATTTTTCTTGCACAGTAATGTAAGTGTGGAAATATGCATACATATATTTGATTTGTCAAGTATTTTAACATAATTAACATGTAGTGGACTTCCTGCCATCTAAGGGAGGAGTGGGAACTGGGGAGAAAATTTTGTAACAGTGTTGAAGAATTACCCATACATATGTTTTGCAAATAAAAAGCTTTAATAAAAAAGAAAATAAAATTTTATTAGCTGATAAAAAAGAGATGAAGCTTTTTGGCCATGATAATTCAGGAAACAATGACAAATTCAATATAACCATATCATTTTCTATTATCATGAGAATAGGGATGAGATTGCAAAAAAGTGAGCAAAAGGCTTTACAAATCATTAAATCACAGTTTTTAGTTTATGTATAAATGTTAACAACTCTGGGCTCTCTAAATTTGAGCATGTTTGCTCAAGGTCCAATAAATGGGTAAGCTACAAAAAGAAGTGAGTTATACCAATGTTGATTTTCTTGTAATAAATAAAACCAGAAGACAAAGGAAAAGTTGTAACTAAATGGTTGAATGGATTGTAGGATTTTCTTGAAATGTCAACTAAAGGAAATAGTAGAATTGGTTTGTAATGTTTGATCAAAAATAAAAAGAAATATAATTTCATGGTACATTTAGTCATCATTTTGAAGTGCTCTGGATGATCATAACCAAAAAGTTGAGTATGAATATAATTGCAGTCCATATGTCAACATCTAGGGCAGAGGATACAGAGACAGAAATACCTATTAAAATTTCACATCTTTCAGACCAAATCAGTGCATACTTTGGTATTAACTGACTTCAGTAAGAAGATAGACACAGACATCAAGAAATTTCAAATACAGTATGTAGTTGAAGATGATAAAATTGGGACAGATATGCTAGAGATAACTGACTTTGAAGACTGCATGCAATCAAAGAATGTTGTTGCCTTTAATGAGATCTAAAACTTAACATGCTTGAAAATTTCACTTAAATAATAGCATTTTCAAGAAAGACTAAAAGAAAAAAAAACTAAAGTAGCCATCGGTGAGAGTAGCAAAAAGCATGTTGGAAAATTTTGGATCTGGCTTAAGAAACACAAGAAACAAAAGGCCTATAAGCTATTTAAAGAACTTTTTGCTCATGTACTGTATATATTTTCAAGAAGAGAGTCAAAAGATGGTGGGCATGGCAAGCCCTGAACAACTTCATAAAATGATCATATCAACAAAAAGGGAATGATTATTAACAATATTGCTATTGAAGTCATATAAGAAATAGTTATATGTATGCAGTTGTTCCATTGACTGATTACAACAAAGATCAATCAACATTCAATTATAAGGCCAAAGATGAGAAGACAATGCATAAAATTGCAACAGATTAAATGTGACTGATTCAAATTATTGGGCTGAAAAGTGTGAAATTAAAAAATGCAAAAATGCTGAATTTCATTATTGTTATTTCCTCTAAAAGTCTAACTCAGGTAATATAATTGTCAAAAAATGAGGGCCCCTAGTGCCCAGAATTTATCTCAGCCAACAAACATTTGTTTTCTTCGTGAGATTGAAAGAGATAAGAAGCCAAGGGCAACATTGGTTTAGGATATAAACTTAATTGTAAAATAAAAGGACTGTGAAAGATTTTGAACAACACTGTCTCATAAAACAAGGAAAAGCAGAACAGGTAAATAGAAATCTATAGAAAATGGGACATGAGACTAAACCACATCATCAAAGAACAAACAAGTATTTATGTGGCAGTAGGACAATAAATAAATATAAAATATAGCAGATTTGTCAGTGTTTCAAAAATGATCCATTTGGAATAGGTAAGAGTGAAAATACCTCATTTGGACTCTAACATTCAGTCACAGATGTGCCAATTGAAGAAATAGAAATGGTACTAACAAAAAATGTAGTTGGGAAAGATGACTGGATCGGATTCAGTATACATTGGAGGAATTTCAATGGAGGCCAGGAAATTTTGAATGCAATTGTTTGATACATTTAAAAAATATCTAGAAGAAGGGAAGATACAAAAAAAATGGGAAAAAATCACAATATACAATATTACTCACAAAATGTAATCCTGGAGGATAGCATTCACAACCAACCTATTTTCCTTTTTCTTCATCTATATAAAATCTTTGTGAGACTGATATATTTATTATGGACATTAATGATATAAAAATGAGAAGTGGATGGTATTCTCAAATGATTTTCTATGGCATACCACATCTTTATAGTCACAGTTTACTGAAAAATGAAGAGAATACAGATCCTACTTTGCTTACTTTTGGTTGAAAACAAAATACATTTTACTTGGTAGAGCAAAACAAATCCTTAAAGGTTCTTTTCCAACATAAAACTTCTAATGCATAGATTAATATAATACTCAAATGGTTTTGTGAGCCCACCGATTTAGATATTCTTTTCAAAGATTACGATCATTTCCTCTTTATGCCTTTTCTATCCTTCAGTCTTTCTTGTTCTTCCCTAAGTTCTTCACAGTAGAGTATACCCAATGTTCTTGAAGTTTTGTTTGCTCTTTTCTGATGTGACAATAATGCCTGTGGAGAAATTGGGTTGTTCAAATGCCATCTCTTATCCTTGCTACAAGAACATGTCATCTTCCTTTCCTATTATATGTTTCTTTAATGAGATCTTTTATTCCAGTTTGACATTTTCCTCATAGTTGTATGTTATAATCTGCTTACACCCTCATTTGCTTCTTCATTGACAACTGTGTGATATTAATTTTCATTTTCCCACAAACTGTCATGTTCTGTAACCATAAAACAATGCTGGTAAAATTATACTATTTAGATATGCATTTTTCTGGGGGAAATCTGGAATGATAGAAAATTATTATTTTTAATTTTTGTTTAATGCTGGGCTTATTTACCTTATTTATTTATACTTTCTGTCCTGGATTGTCATTCTTATAGATGATGGTCAAAGACTAGAACTTTTTAGAATTATATTCAACATAATTATAAATAATAAATGCAATATAATTATAAAGAATTATATACAATGTAATCTTTCATAAATGCAACCACACAAATAACTTTGTTTAATGATCCTTTGGTCATTGATGCCAAAAAGGTCAAGTTGCAGGGAATGTAGTTTATCAATATTGTTTATTATATTCATGCAGATTGTACTAGTGGAAAGTTCGAGGGCCTTGAATATAATTTATCACTTTAAGTTTGATAGCCTAATTATATAGCAAGAACAAGTCATAAAAATAGCTTGCATTTAACTTTGTTATATATGAGGTGTATAAAAGACATTAAGCAAGGCTTCTGGCAAATTGAGTATGTCTTCTGTAGAGGTCCTCTTTGCCTCCTTGGTGGTTACATGTTTCCTTGATAATATCTGTGATTCCACTTAATTGTTTGTAGGATATTTGGAAAGAGCTTTCAAGACAATGTAAATAGGTTGCAAACTGCATTGACAGAGTTCTACCCAAATTGGTGAGAGCAGAGATCCCCTGAAGTATTGAAGCATAAACATGATTTTGTGCCTGACATTTTAATTAAATGTAATGAGAGGTCTATTCAATGGTGATTAAATAAAATAAGAGCAATCGTGCATGTGTTCATATGAAGGAGGAATATGCTTCTAACAGAGCCATAATAGCATGATATGGTAAATCACATTTCACATAGGTCAAGTTATGAGAGATATAGAACACACTGAAAAAACTTTGTTTCAGTAAAAGACTATTTGGACTGGCTGAGAATCTTAATGATACTTCTTGCAGCTGCTCTTAATTTAGAAAGTTTTAGAACTTCAAATTATACTTTAAAAATAAAATAGAAAATGAGAAGTATGAAAGTTTCTGTCTGTTAAAGATTTCTTTCTGTATGTATTTTGAAGGTACACTTTAGTTTGAAAATGTTTTTAAAATTTACTTTTCTTCTGATTCATTTCATTTTTATCCTTTCCTATTTCCTACTTTTTTGCTCCTATTTGAATTTATATTCCATTATCTTTTTTTACTCTTAATACATTTGCTCTTTTTGATTTTTTATCTGTTTTGAAAAGCAATGCCCTTGCTATAAGAGGCTAATTGTAGATGACATCCCAAACTCAAAATTTCAACAACTTGTATTTGTCCCCTTTGGAGACTGCCTTGTGGTCTGGCTTCAGGGAAACTAGCATGACTTTCACTATGGAATCAACTTTGGGTTTGTGGAAAACGTGATGTAGGATAAAATATTTTTTCTTTTTATTTCATCTCTCATCTTTTTTTCTTCTCTGCCTCTTACTCCAAACATTGAGTCAAGAACTCATTTTTAACATTTATCTGGGCATGGAAAATGAGTAACATCTCACAAACCATGGAATCAAACCTGTATGAGGACAAGAATCCCTTCAAGATTTTCTGAGACAGCATATTCCACTTTTTGGATAGCTCTAATTATTAGGACAATTCTCATTAGATAAAGTATAAATTTGCCTCCTTGCTGCTTCTTCATGTTTCTCCCAGTTTTACCCTCTATGATCAAGCAGAACAAATATGATATTTGGTGGTTCAGAGGAACTAGGTTCAAATCCTGCCTTTGAGACTTAATTAGCTTTGCTACTGATTAACTTAAGCTAAGAAGCATTTATTAAGGTACTGTGTGATAAAGCAAAAAAAGAAAACAGAACAGAACCAATCCCTGCAATGAAGGAGCTCACAAATTTAGATGGGAGATAACATGAAAATAACTCAATATAAACAGGCTTCATTAATTGCAGCTAATCCTAGAAGGGAACCACTAGAATTAAAGGACAACAGGACAGGTTTCTTGCAGATGATGAGGGTTTTAACTGGGAACTGACAGAAGCCAGAGAGTTTGGAAAACAGATATGATGAAAAGAAAGAGAATTCTAGGCATGGGGAGCAGCTATGAAGACACGGATTTAGGAGATGAAGTATTTTGTGAAAGGGACAACAAGGAATTCAGTATCAGTGAACTGCAGGACAGAAAAGGTAGGAACTATGAAATACTTTAAAATCTGAGCAGAAGACTTTACATTTCATCATGGAAGTAATAAGGAATCATTGGAGTTTATTAAGTATGTGTGGGGATGATATTGTAGGACTTTTACTCTAGGAAGATCAATTTGACATTTGAATGTAGGAGAGACTAGAGGTAGAGACTAGAAGTATATACACATGTGTGTATATGCATATATGTACATATATGTATGTACATATCCATGTGCATATTTACCTTTGTAATAGTATGTACTGATTATTATATATTATTACAAAGGTAAAAAATGAAAGAATTTGATATGGAAGGGGATGAGAGAAAGTGAGGAATTGAGTTTGGCACTTAAGTTGTGACTTCCTAACCTTGGTTGGTGGAGTCCTCTACAAAAACGTACAAAAATAAAAAAGTGAGAAGAGGGGAGGATTTGTAGGAAAAGATACTGAGTTCAGTTTGAGATATGACAAGTTTAAGATGTCTGTGAGATATTAAGTTTGATATCTAATAGGCAATTGGAAATGTGAGACTAGAAGTCAGAACAGACATTCAGTCATTTCATTCATGTCTAACCCTTCGAGACCCCATTTGTTGATTTTCTTGGCAAAGAAGGTGGAGTGGTTTTCCATTTCCTTCTCCAGCTCATTTTATAGATGAGGAAATGAAACAAACAGGGTTAAATGACTTGCCCAGGGTCATACAGCTAGTAAATATTGGGACTGGATTTGATCTCAATGGGGATCAAGAGAAATAGAAGAAAAACAAACTGAAAAAGAGGGAGCCTAGCAACATAGGATCTCTATACTATAATGTTATGTCCAAACTATTAAGTAATAGTCATCTAAATCAGTGGAGTCAAATTTAAATAGAAAAGGGGGCCACTAAACAGTATATAAGATCCCTGTAGTCTACATGTTAACTAAGAAAATCACATATTAACATTATTTATCTTCTATTTTATTTTTTAAAAGTTGTTAAATATTTCCAATTACATTTTCATCTGGTTTTATGTATTAGGCTGTGGCCAACAGGCAATGTGTTTGATACCTCTGATCTAAAGTCGGTTCCAAAAAAATAGAGAAACTAATTAGTGAAGCAGAAAAGATATTCAACAAACAAAAGCAGAGATATTTAATGATATTGTTCAATACACTTTAAGACTCACTAATATACACTAACTTTTGGGAAACTGAAAAATAGTCTGGCAGAAATTAGATTTAAACAATACCTCAGAACATATTACCAAGGCTAATTCAAATGGATACTTGACAGATATGTAAAATCATATCATAAACAAATTATGGGAACAAGGAAGGAATTTCCTTTTTATATCTATGGATAAGGAAATAGTTTATGAAAACTAGAGAAGATCATAGAAGACAAAAAACCTCAACAATTTTTATTATAAAATTTTTTAAAGCTTTTGCACAAATGAAACTATGCAGCTAAAATTATAAGGGAATCATTTAATATTGCAGTGTTTATCTAATAATTGTCTCATTTCCAAGATATTTTCACAATGACTTGGTTCAAATTTATAAGTATAAGATCCACTCTCAAAGAACTGGAAATTGAGGAAATGCCCATCAATTGGAAAAATAGTTAAAGTAGCTATGGTATATGATTGTGATGGAACTACTCTTGTAGTATAAGAAATAAACTTACTTTCAGAATAACATGGAAAGACTTACATGAAGTGATAAAAAGTGAAGCAGTCAGGAGACCATTGTTCACAGTAACAGCAGTATTTTATAAAGATCAACTGTGAATAACCTAGTTGTTGTTCTCAATAACACAACTCTTAAGGACCTATAATGAAAAATGTTATTCACCTCCAGAGAAAGAACTGATGGAATCTCAATACAGATGAAAGCATAGTGTTTTTTAAACTGAATTTATTTTTCTGGTATTTCTTTTTTGTCTGTTTTCTTTCACAACATGACTAATATGAAAACGTGTTTTGCATGAGTACATAATGTATAATCTTTAAAAATTGCTTGTCCTCTCAATGATGGAAGTAAGGAGAAAGGGAGGGAGAGAATTTGTCAAAAAAAAAACCAACTGTAAAAATGAAAGCTAAAAATAGTTTTTGCATGTAATTGGAAAAAACAAAATATCAAAACTTAAAAAAAAGATCCACTCCCAAATTGATAAATGATAAAAGGATATGAATAGGCAGTTGACAAGAGGAGAAATTTAAGTTATTATCAACCTTATGAAAAAAAAATACTCCAAGTCATTAATAACACAAATTAAAACTACTCTCTGTTTCTGCTTCATTTCCTTGATATTGACAAGGATGACAGAAAAGGAAATGACAGATGTTAGAGGGTATGTGGGAAAATATTCACACAAATGCACTGTTAGTGAAGCAATGAATTGGTCCAGCCATTTTAGAAAGCAATTTTTAACTATGCTCCCAAAGTTACTAAACTGTTCATGTCCTTTTACCTAGATACCTCTATTAGGCCTACACCTCCAAAAGATCAGTAATTTAGAGGAAAAGACCCATATCTATAGAGTTATAGTTGCTCTTTTATGTAAAAGAACCAGAAATTAAAGGAATGCTCATTAATTTGGAAATGGCTAAACAAATTATAGTTTATTAACAAAATATAATACTATTGAAATACTAAAAAATTATGATAAAAATAAAAAGAAAGAAAGAAAAAATGATGAAATGAATGGGTTCTAAGAAACCTGGGAATATTTCAAACAACTTTGAAACACGTTAGAATTCTATTCAATGTAGTGACCAATCATGATTCCAGAGATCTAATGATGATCTCTGATACCTATTTATCCATCTCCTGATAGTGATGGAGGCAAGATGCAAAATGAAACATGGGTTTTTTTGAATACAGAAATGTGAGAATTTATTTTACTTAGTCATACATATTTGTTTTGAATTTTGGGGTTTTCTTTCTTTTTCTTCTTAATGGAGAATGAAAAGTGAGTATACAGTCCCTGCCAATGGGATGTCTGAGGGTGGCATATTTTTTGAGTGCAGGAGTTTTGAATTCCAGTAAAGCTAAAACTGATTGGATGTCTACACTAAGTTTGATAGAAATATGGTCCTCTAGGAAAGAGGTTGGAGGGGAAGCACCAGTCTATATAAAGTTTATATAATGGGTCAGTTTAGAAATGGATCAGATAGAAGTTTCTGTGGTAATCATTGGTAGGATCTGACCCATGAGTGGCTGCTGTACTTCCAATTTGATTGAGCTCAGGAGAACCAATCTCAAAAAAAGAAATAAACAACCAAATAAAATTTTATTTGAGGGAAATAAATGCTTAATTCAAAAATAAAATAAAATGAAAAAAAAGATCAATTGAAGTTCTACCTTTTCTGAGAAGCCTTTTTTGATTCTCTTGCAGTTCTCTCCATTCCTAGAATCATGCTTTATTCACTTTTCTGTGTTTGTTGTAATTCCCATGGGAGAATGTAAATTCTTTGGGGTCAGACATTATTTTGGTTTTGTACTTGTATTCCCAGATCCTCACACACTGCCTTGAATATAACAGATGCTAAACAAATGCCTGTGGTTGTTGTAGGCATCTTAAGAAAATCTTAGTGGCTTTGTTTCTGGCACTTAGACCCCCAGCAGATGTCTGGATGATTTATGTTCCTCATCATAACCATATTATATCTCTATAATAGGCCTTTACTTTATTTAAAAAATGTTTCATCTAGTTCATCTTTCTGTCCAGGTGGTCTGTAGTATGTGCCAAAGAAAATGTTGCTTTTGTTTTTGCCTATTTTTATATTCACTCAAATGAATTAGCCATTTTTTTAAACTTTCTATTATTGGATTTCCCAACATGACTATATCTTTTAATTTACATTACTTCTCTCTCAACTTGTTACCTAACTTAATCCTTTTGAATAAGATCCAACTTATAAAGCCATATTCCAGTCATGAGCTGCATTTCACCAAGTTTCAATGACACTGGTAAGGACAAATATGCCTTTGGAATTCCCCTTGCTGTGATCACCAAGTCTTTCTGTTTAATACTGATTTTCTCTGGCACATATTGGACACTAAGTTCTTGCTTATTTTGAAGTTCACACTGATTCTGACTTAATTTAAGAGCATAATTGTAAGTCCAAAAGGATAAGAGTTGAACAAAGGTTCAAACGTAAGCAGTTCCTATAGAAGTATTCTGTCATACCTTTAATTAAAAGGGATGTAGATTGACAGTGACATTGGTAAATTGGTAATTGTCTATGATTTGTGTGCTGCATAGTTTAATTCTTGATCATATGCTGTTTTTCATTGTACTTTATCCTGTGTCTTGTCCTATATCTTGTCTCTCTGACAGAACTGAAAGTTCCCAGATGACTTTATTTTTTATTTGTTTGTATTCCTTAGAGAATCTAACCTATTGCTAATCACATTGCATGCACTTAATACATACTAATTGATTCTATTTGTTTTGAAACTTCTTAGAGTTAAATTGCTACATATTAACTTAGACTCTCAAAGAAAATAATGGAGAAGGGAATAATTTTAGTTCATTTCTGTACCCAAATTTATATTTCTTTTTTATTTTTTCCAGAGTTCATAAATTACACTGAATATCAGTTTCATTTATGCCAATAGAATACAAGTTTCTTCAGGATAGGGACTATTTTGTTTTGGTTTTGTAAACACGTCACTTAGCACCTGCCACATATTATGTTTAAAAATTCATGTTGAATAGATGAAGGAATAAGCAAAAACTCCCCATTTAAAATCTTAGGCCAATAAGTGAATTTTTTATCACTTCAATTTTGCAAATTGCAAGATATCTAAACAATGTTTGCCTTCAAACTACTTTCTTTTGTGGATATTTTAAGGTATTAATTGGTTAAGGTTTGCAAGGAACTTTGAATATTTCCAAAAGAGGAATGAGAGTCAATGAGTACTGTCAGATGAAGCCACTCTTTGTCTCTAGGTTATCCATTTCAGATATCTTGATATCTTTTTGCAAACATTTTGAAGCATGACCTCCTGACCTCTCATATTAAGGGCAGTATTTTGTGCACTATGGGGTAAGATTTGTTTTTAACCCATATTTTTTGTAGTTAAATAAAAAAAAAATCTAAAAGAAGATTTCTTCTATTCTACTTGTTTCTAATCTTCAGAGAAATAACTATTGGTACAAATTGCATTGTGAAAAAAATTACACTGTAATCCATGTGGAAACTCTGCTTTTGATTCAGGAGTGTCTGTGGAGACAGCAATTAAGAATCCCTACTAAGGGATTAGTTCAATATAATTCTTCATTCACAGGTAAGTTAGCAAGTATGTGCATTGAGACCAAGAATGGATGTATCAAAGACATAGTTCTCCATCACCCCAGGATATTCTTAATAGTGGTGCTAGTTTTCCTCCTTCTGTCTTACTTTTTTATGGTCATATATGTCAGGGTGTATAAAACTATCCTCAAAAAACGCTCTTATTAAAATGCATGAAAATCTATGTCTTCCTAAGAATTAGTTTAACTCACAATTATTATATCTATTTGTGATACATATGTAGGACAGTGGTTTATATATACACAAAAAAGAAACTAAAAAAAGGAAATAAAACATTTAGAAAAAAATCCACGTGCCATACATAATTAAAGAGCCTGAACAGTTCTGAATTTCCCAGAAGCTTGCCTGTATTAATGCATTCACTTTTTATATTTTAATATCTGCACTTATAGCATTCACTAGGAATACAGGCTGGAATTGTGTTTTCTTAAGTGAAAGAGCTCCTGATGAGGAATTATATTTTCCAATATGTCAGCATCTTTTAAGCAATTTATAGTCTGAGACAGTTTCCTGAAGACACTGAGAAGTTAAGTCCAGTACTACAGAATCAGTATGTGTTAAAGGAGGAACTTGAATCCAGGGTTTCCTGGTTTTGGCCAATGCTTTCTCCACTATTGAATGTTGCCTCTCAGAAAATGATGGTTTTGGGGTCTGACACTGAATATGCTGTACTTTTTATGATTTCTTAAATGTTTTATCAGTGTCAGCCAAAGCTTGATGCACAGACAATTCTAAAAGGTCAATTTGAATTCCAGTTGGGGATGGCTTCCATTTGTTGTAGTGTCTAGACTATGGCCAAAATCTCATTTGCACCTGTCTAAATTTTAGAAATGAAGGATTCAAAACATCTGTTATTTATTAAGTTGTATGGATCCACTCTTCAAATACCATCCCCCACTGCAAAGACTTCAGTGTATATTATGCTAGAGCTTCCCTTTTCTTTGTTATTATAGAGCTGTGAAAAGTAGGAACAGAAATGGTAAATTGGGTCATTTCGTCAACAACATCTTTTGAGAGCTATCTGTAGATTATTGCTCTCGAAAGTGTGATGTGCTACAAAAGAAATTGTCAGTGGTGTATGGAATTTTTATTTCAATGGAAGAGAAACAAAAATTAATTGATCAGCCAAGAAAATGGAAGTAGCACAAAGGACAGAATGAGCAGAATAGAAACATAATAAATATATCAATGGAGCAATAAGATTGAAGCACTGAGGGGATTGTTGAACTGACTAAAGGTGATGATCTGCTTCTCTTCAGCTTGCCAGTCTTCGAAGACTGGTTGCAGTCATCTCTGCGATCACCTGAGACATTTGTTTATCTGACTGTTGAAGGCAAAATAGAACTGACCTGTTTGCTTTCCCCTTTGCCCCCAAGGATTCCAGCTCCTAGAAGCCTCCAAGGCTACCTTTTAAGTGAATATGTGGAAAGAATAGGATCAGATGCAACCACACCAAACCCCTAGTGTTTCTAACCACATTGGTCCTAAATTCTTTAGAATAGGAAAAAACAAACAGGTCACCAATATGGAAGTGGCATAATTTTTCAGGCCAGATTTTGTGTATGTCAGAGATGCCGTGAAGTAAATTTTAATGCTAGTCAGTTGATTGCTGCACCACAATTCATCCCTTGCTTCTACTCTTTTTTTTTAAATTCCCTACATTTGTCTATGATTATATACTCTTTTTGCCAACAAAATGGAGGACTGGAGGTGGCTTACTTGGCACTTTTGCTTTTAAATGGTTAATGATTCTTGTTCTATTATCTTGTTTAATACATTTTACTGTGAAGTGGATGGACATTATCCTGTTGTTAAAATATTAAATATTAAATCTAATAAGGGGTAATTATTTTTAGTTTAGACCAGATAACTTTTAAAGTTGGGGATTAACTGAAGTGCTGAGATGCTTCCTCCTCCTCTTCCCCCTCCTCCTCCACAATATACCTACTATGTCAGAATATGTCAGTATGTCAGAATTCATTATCAACATAGCAGAGTCAGATATTCGATACAGGCATTGCTTATTCTAGTTAAAATTGAAAATGTATTAATAACAGCACAGCACACATATGCCCATGTGCATGAACATATACACTTTTACATACATATATATGCACATATTTATATATGTATATGCACACACACATAGCCTACTATATGCCAGACTATACTAAGTACCTTATAAGTATTATCTTGTTTGATCCTCACAATAACACTGGTAGGAAGGTGCTTTTATTAACCCCGTTTTATAGATGATGAAACTGAGGCAAACATAATCTAAGTGTCTTGCTCAGGGTCATACTAGTAGATATCTGATTTTGGATTTGAACTTTAGGTTATTCTGATTCCAGACCCAGTGCTCTGTTCTATGTGTCACCTAGCTGCCCCTATAAAGAGACTACATTGGGACTACAACATTTCAAAATCCTCTTGCAATCTTTTATGACTTTAAGAACACTTATTCCAGTTGATAGAAGACATGCTTGATTTCCATTTATCAAAAAACTAGGAACTAGATAAATATCACTATTCTTTTGCAAAAGATATGAAAGAATACACTTAGGGAGTAGAGGGGTTAAAGAAGGTAAGGTATTATTACAGGAAAAGATTTCTATTTCAGCCTCAGATGAATGGTCAGATGGATAAAAAGCAAGGAGAAGATTCTGACTTCTCAGCAGATAGATTAACCTCAGTGCAATTCCTAGTAGGACTTTTCCATTTAGAATTTATTTAAAATTGATCCAAGTGTGAAGGAATTTTACTTGTAAAGCATGTTTTCCCCTCCTTTGTTTAAATTTTTTGCTGAGTGTCTTTGCATCAACATTTCAGTTGAAATTATTAAGATATCTTCATCTTTTCCTCTATCAATTTAATACAATTTGGGGCATTCTCCAGTGGTCCCAAAAGCACCTAGGTAGCACAGTGAAAGAGTTTGCTAGGCTTGGAGTCAGGAAGACTCCTTTCCCTGAGTTCAAATCTGGCTTCAGACACTTATTAATTGTGTAACTCTTGGCAAATAACTTAATTTCATTTGTCTCAGTTTCTTCATCTATATAATGAGCTGGTGAAGGAAGTAGCAAACTACTTCAGTATCTTGGCCAAGAAAATTCTAAGTGGGGTCACAAAGAGTTGGATAATACTTATAAGGTATTTAGTGTAGTCTGGCATATACTAGGCTATATGTATGTGTGTGTGTGTATGTCTATGTGGGTGTGTGTATGTATGTAAGAAATGCCCAAATAACAAGTATTTCCAAAAAATTCAAGCCATGGATTTTTATAGGGCATGTATATTATTATAGCATCATGAATTAGGATCTCTGTAGTTACTTAGTTCAATCTCATTTACTGAGGAAGAAACAGATTAAGTGAAATTTTAAAATAGCTATAAATTGAGAAAGCTGTCAAAATAGAAATATGTAGAGAATAATTTTAGACATACATGCTTACCTGTTTGTGTCTAATGATAGCCATCTGTAGGGAAGAAAAAGTTATATGATAACTTTATTATATCTTCAAAAACCATAGCAAGTTATACCCAATAGTTTTACATTTAATATACAATGACTTTTTTTCTCTTCTATCATGTTATGGAAATGTTCATTTTGCTTCCTGAGTTCAAAATAAAATCCATTTTATAAAAAGAATCTGAGGCAGGATTTGAACCCAAAGTTTCCTGATTTCAGGTATAAGTTTTTATCTACTGTGATTTTTTCCCATAAGATCTGGTACCTATTCAACAAAATTTACTGTGATTAAGAGATCCTATAATGCTAGAATTTGAGGCTCAGGTATATGTTAGAATTTTGTATTAATAAGTCTTTCAAACAATTGTTTAGTACATAAAAACTTACAGGCTGGAAATTTTTTAAGAAAGTAGTAAATGCCAGGCATTGTGCTGGGTCCTAAGGAAACAAGGACAAAAAAATGAAATAATCCCTTCTCTAAAGAAGGTTATAAAATATATATGCATAGAATAAAGATAAAAATGTAAATAAATGCAAAGTGGTCAATAAGAGGTAATTTGGAAGCGAGAACACTAGCAGTAGGGATATCAGGAAATGCTTCCTACAGAAGGTTGTGCTCGAACTGTTTAAGAGGAAGAGAGGGATTTTTTGAGATTGAAGTGAGGAGGACAAAGGCAAAGGGGACATATAGTGCAAAGTCCATGATGGAATGTGTAGAGCAGATGAGGAATATAGGGGTCAGACTGAATAGTGTGAAAGGTAGGAAGCAAGGTCCAAAAAAGCTGGAAAGATTGGGGGGGGGCAAAATTGTGAAATACTTTTAAAAACTAAACAGAAAAGTTTCCATTCTTTCCTAGTGGGGATAATAAGCCACTGGGATTTTTCAAATGGGGGAGTGACATGGTTAGATATTTGCATTTGGAAATCACTTTAACATCTGTGTGGAAGATGGATTAGAATGGGGAAAAACATGAGGCAGGGAGCCCAATCATTATAGCACTTTAAAGTAAGAGATGGGGTTTTGAATAATGGTGGAAAAGGAAAGTCTGATAGTAGCAATGGGAAATAAGGAGTGTGTCAACTCCTCCACTTGGCCCTAGGTGTCAGGGGATGTGAAAGCAGAAGGAGATAAATTTGGAGGGAATAACAAGAAATGTGATATCTTCAGGAGAAAGTTCAGTGAACATCAAAAGATGTAAGGAATGTAAAAGGAAAAGATAAGGTAAAGGAGAATTTATTAAAAATGAAGGTGCCGTTTTCATTGAATGGTTCTTTGTACAGGACAATTTGAAGCCTCATACTTTTCAGTTTTCTCAGCTCTTTTCTTGATTCTTACTTTTCTTTACTTGAAATTCTTGGGATTTCCTTAGCAACATTTTCTTTTTCCTATAATCTTTTTCAATTTGACAAAATGTCTTTACCTCCAAAGAATCCTTCCCCAGTTTTTTTTTGCTTTTGCTTTTTTTTGTTTTGTTTTTGTATTTTCTTTACTTACTTTTCCAAAGACATCCTTATACCCATACATGACAGTAGAAATAGCCCCCTTCTTGAGACAGATCACACTCACAATAGAGAACTGGAGTTTATAGCAGAAAGGAAATGCAAAGAAAGATTGGATCTAAGAAAAGCTAGGGCTACATTTACTATGGAATAGAGACTCCACTTGTGGTCTCCTTGAGGAATCCAAAATGATTTTGGGCATCCCATGGGCTCCAGTTAGGTGGTATAATGATGTGGTCCACTTGGTTATGAAGATGGCTCTATTGAGAGGGCCCTAATGACTCTGGAATATGGAGAGGTTGTCAGTTTGAGAACTAGTAGACTAAGAAGATAATTTGGTTAGCGGCTCATCCAATGAAGTGGGAAGAGTGCTTGTGTAAAAAGATGGAGGCATAGCATCTCTCCCATGCCCATGCCTAGGGCTGCCAATTTCTTCCTTACCAAGGCAAGTAGAGGAAGTACTTGCTGGAGTATTGGACTGAGTGTTAGAGAGATCTGGATCCAAATCTTGCCTCTGAAACTTACTAGCTATGTTATACTAGGCATATAATTTATACCCTGTCAGTCTCAATTTCCTCATCAGACTAATAACAAAATCTTTTTAAAAAATGTTACAATCAAATAACACAGTATTTACAAAGGGTCCTCATCACCATACCTGTACTATCTGAATAGTCTTCTGGTAAATCTGTCTTCAATCTAATCCAACCTTCATTCTACCACTAAAGTAATTTCCTTAAAGTGGAATTCTGACTATGGCACCACCCCTCTGTCCAATCCACTACTCAATAAACTTCAGTGGCTTTCTGTCATTTCCAAGATCAAATACAAAATTCTTTGGCGTTCAAAGCCCTTCATAACCTAGTCCTTTCTTACCTCTTTGGTAGTTTTCACCTTACTTTTCACCATATATTCTTATGGAGGTTACATTATACTAAAAGGCATTGCAAGGTTCAAATCAAAATAAAATGCAATAGCCAAGTTTAGTTGTTTGACTTCCTTAGGAGAGGACCAATGATATCAATGACGACTTGACTAATGCATGAATTGGATTTAAGTGAGATAGAGTTGCTTCAATTTCATTCTCTCTTCCCATAGAAGTGCAATGGCAAGACAAAGTCAAGACTACTGGCAATGGCTTGGGATGTAGTGGAATGCATGGACAAATAGGCAAATATGATCCACAGCCAAAAGTAGGATGTGCATGGCTATGCAGCCCAGATCCAATAGGAGTTTCGTATTGAAGAAGGGGACACTTTCTAAATTTGTTAAAGCCATCAATCTAAGCAACTTAACAGAAAGGGGTTCATCCAGCCTCAGACTCTAAGGTTGTGGAAAGATATGTGGGTTATTTGGGAGAGCTCCCTTGTCTATAGGCTAAATACTTCTGCTTGGATTTGACTGCTATTAGGACCCTCTGATACCTTCTATAGAGGTTGTTCTAAAATGGAATGAGCTCCAGAGAGTTTACATAAGGTTATCTTATGTTGATTTGCCATGGGATTTGTTGCACCCTTGTTATCTGTGTGGGGTGCATATAATGAGGTCTTGAAAATATACCTCTGTGCCCACATGAGTATGTGTTCACTACCCATGATCTTTACATTGCAACTAATACATTTCTCTCATCTAACACAATTATCTATATTTATGTTCAGACTCTGGTCTATCCACATATATCACATTTGGGGGAGGTCAGACTCCCATTTTATCTCAGTTTCATAATATATGAATATGTCTTTGCTTTAATCTCCTTCCTGTCCTGTGTGGGTGAGGAAGCAGATGTTCTCCTCCCTATCTGTTCCCTTTCCCCTCCTGGGCTGACTGGTGGTAGATTTCTTTGCCCAGCTTCTCTTCTACAACAAAGCTATCAGCTCAATTTGTCCAAAGGAAACTTTGTGCAGCTATTTCAGGCTCACAGATGATCATTTATCACAACTTTTGTCATAAGGACAATCCTCCCTGAAACGACATGGTTTTTTTTCCCTCCATCTGGACTTCAGGATTTTGATCCAGGGCTGATGTCAGCAAGGACTTATGCTTTGTATCTCTGCCTCCTTGGCCCCCAATAAGCAGCTAATTATGACTTCTGCCCTGGGTCAGAATTGGGAGTGAGATTTTGATTGGGGCGAGCTGGGATGAGAGTGCAGTTCTATGCAGGTTTTATTTCAAAACCTTGTTTGGAGATGATTTTAGGATTTTTTTATATCCTAGAATGCTCTTGGGTGTTGGGACCTGCTGCAGAAGCATTTTCTAACATCTTTTAAATTATCCAAGGACTGACAACATCTTAAATTATCCTGGGATTAGGCCTGGTCTCCAGGGCTAGGTACAAAGTGTAGTAGGATCCTTGATGCCCTGGAACTTCTCTGTCCAAGATTGAGACAAACTATTATTTGTCTCCAAAGGACAAGGAAATAATCAGACATTTTCCTGGATATAGAATTTTAGGTATCAATTGTTAAATAGAATTTGACTTTGAGACTAAAGGGTCCATTTTATAATACTTCATTACTTCTTTAATGGCCAGTAATCCTAACCCACCTTCATGGAACTTCATCTTTGCTAAATTATCCCCCCTTTTCCTCTCTTTTAACTATAAACGTTATTTTGTATCTGGATACTTTGTACTCCATAGGGATACATGGTAAATCATTCAGAGGAAGATGATTTTTAATGAAAATTACTTTTTTACTTGAAAGGTTTTTCCAACTGTAGATGCCAAGTATTTCACCTTTTTTAGAATGCATATAGGAATCTCATTGGTTCCTATATGCATTAAACCTGGGAAACATATTCATTAGACATGCATTTACTGAACACCTTTATGTAAGTAAAACATAGGCTTAGGTTAGGAATTAGACTTGTGATTTCATTGCTATAAGAAACTCCTAATAGACAAGTGACTGACAGCTAGGTATGACAGTGGATAGAGTGCTGACCCAGGAATCAGGAATACTCATTTGGCCTCAGACATTTATTGACTGTGAGATCCTGGGCAAGTCACTTATTCCGGTTTGTCTGTTTCTTCATCTATAAAATGAACCGAGGAGGAAATGATAAAACTGCAGTAGCTTATCAAGAAAATTCCCCAAAGGATAACAGAGTCAGACATGAATGAAAAATGACTAAACAACAACAATGGACAAGTGAAAAGGAATGACCTGTTTCCAACCATCAGACCTGTGATTTCATGGGGCTCATAAAATTCCCTCCACCTACCTGCTCTTTAACCTGGCATCTGAGAGAGCTTCCTGAACCAAAGAGATTAAGTATCTTTGCCCAGGATACAAAATTTGATCTTAGGCCTTTTTGATTTTGATATCAGCTCTGCATCTATTGCACTACACTGTCCTTCCTTATGTAGTTATAATATTTATACTATAACATGTTACATTTACCTTGTCTACCATTGCCCCTACATTTGGTACACAAAGTATGCTATTTAAAAAAATGGATTTCCTAAATCCATTGGGAAGTTAAACAATAATGGGAATTCCATGGAGGAAGAATGGACCTAATTCCCCTATATTCCAACCTTGGCAGTAACCTGGTCACTGATCTCAGTTGTTGATTCTAGGAGTCAGTTTCTTAAGTTAGTGTGGTTACTAGACTGTATATGTCTATATGGGCCCTACTTTGTGGCAGCTCACTGGCTGAAAAAAAATGTAGAAAACATGTGCAGAGCTGGCAGTGAAATATGAGAAGAAATAGCTTTGAGCATAATCATTTGATATTTTCTAAACCTCAAAATAAAGATGTCAGATAACTCCTGGGAGCCTTTTATTAGTGTCTGAAGAATCATAAACTTGCACAATTCATGGGATTGGGGCCACCCAAGAGTGTGGTAGGTCGATGGTAAATCTAACCTCCCTATTATGATCAGTAATTCACTTTTGACTTCTTCTCTCATATAGGCTGCAGAGGAGGCTTGATTACTCAATGGGCGGGATATTTAATATTCTTTACCCACAAAGTACCAATGACAGAGAGTTATCTGTGGTCCCCTGTCCCACGACTTCTTCATTTAGTTGAAAGGGAAAACAGCCCATCTACTGCTGGGTGCATGATGGGATTGCACCCCATGTCTGAACATGAGTCACTGTAGCAGTTGGAGAGAAATATTTTCTCTGATGGAAAAGTCTTTGAAATAAATGGTGAAGTTACCCTGAGAGGAAGATTCCTTTTCATGGTTTTGGAAACTTTTTTTTTTTTAGTATTTATTTCAAAGACTTAAGTATGCTTTGGGGGGCCCCTAATCATCATAAGCCCTGGGAATTCGCTTCTCTACATCTGCTCCCTCCCTCCCCAAGCAGCACTGCACGGAGCAAAATAATTGTCTCTTTCTGTAAGCAGCCTCCTGTGCAGATGGAGCCCTGATTAGCATGTGTGCTTGTAGCAGTCCACTGCTCTAACCACATTTGGAAATCCAGCCACTGAGAGAAATGTGGGCTTGACATTCATTAACATTCTTTGGCTCCCTGGGAAATACACATAATAGGGTAAAATTGCCATTAAGGAGAGCAACACTTGTGGGAAATATCTGCTCAATAAAGACGGAGATTCTTCTCATCAACAGCTGAGGAGAAATCCAGTTGCCATATCGGGTAAAAGAGACATTCT
>JAJPUD010017438.1:0-31312 GCA_023553655.1 Myrmecobius fasciatus
TTGCAATATCTTTTCCTTGGTGCGATAGTCCTGAAATTTGGCCACGATATTCCTTGGGGTTTTAATTTTGGGGTCTCTTTCTGGAGGTGATCGGTGAATTCTTTCAATGCCAATTTTGCTTTCTGATTCTAAAACATCAGGGCAATTCTCTTTCATGATTTCCTGGAAGATAGCATCCAGGTTCTTTTTTTCATTGTGGCTTTCAGGGAGTCTGATAATCCTTAAATTGTCTCTCCTGGATCTGTTTTCCAAGTCAGTTGTTTTTCCTAGGAGATATTTCATATTTTCTTCTATTTTTTCATTTTTTTGTTTTTGTTTAACTGATTCTTGAAGTCTTATTGAGTCATTTACTTCTATTTGTTCAATTTTAATTTTTAAGGTATTATTTCCTTCAGTTATCTTTTTTAGCTCCTTTTGTAGCTGGCCAATTGAATTTCTTGATTCAATGCATTCTTTTTCCATTTTGCCAGTTTTATTTTTCAGTGAATTGTTGTCTTTTTCCAATTCACCAATTTTGTTTTTCAGTGAATTGTTGTGTTTTTCCAGTTCACCAATTTTGTTTTTCAGTTCACCATTTTTATTTTCCAGTGAGTTGGTGATTTTTTCCAATTCACCAATTTTTTTTTCAATGAATTGTTTTCTTTTTGCAATTCACCAGTCCTATTTTCCAGTTTTTGATATTTCTGTTGCCCTGATCTCAATTTATTTCCCCATTCTTTTTCTAGCTCTCTTTTGACATTCTTAATGCAATCATCCAGGTAAGCCTTCTGAAAGGGAGACCAACTTAAGTCTGCCTTTGTGGCTTCATCTGGGATTGTTTTCATAAAGTCAGGATCTGGGGACTGTTCTATTTTTTCTCCGTAAAAGCTTTCTATGGTGAGAGCTCTCTTCTGCTTCTTGCTCATGATTTAAAGTTGGGATATTGGTCAAAACCAGAGAAAACTGCAACAATTTGTATTTGCCCTGGGGCAGTTTGCCGAGTTGACTTCTGGTCTGAGGCTGGTCGGGCTAGATTCGCACTAGGACCACGTTTTCAGCTGCTCTCGATCCACCCTTTTCCAAAGGCAGATCTGCCAAAGCACCTGCCCACAAGCAGAGCAAAGTGGCCCAGGCGTCTCCCAGGGGCTTCCTGGGTGCCCAAAATCCGCCCCTCTATCGCAGCCCTGACTTCCGCCCCGGCTGGAGTCTGATCACGACCAGTGGCCGATTTCCCTTGAGGCTAACCTTCTCTGGAGTTCTTTCAAGGTAGATCTTTGATAGAAGTGTGTTGTAGTCCAAATGCTTGACGGGGCCCTCACTCAGAAACCAGTTGGAAGGCTTACTTTGTCTGGGTTTGAGGGAATGTCCCAGGAGTTCACAGAGAAAGCTGTCCGCAGTTCGCCATCTTGGCTCCGCCCCCCAGTGCACTTATTTTAATAAAATTTCCCACTGAAACAAAACAATTCTGATATTCTGTGGACTTTGTTGTAATAGGATTTTACTTATATTCTAAAGAAAAGAGCATTGAAACCAGCTGTCCTTGTTTTAGAAGTTAAGTTAATAAAAATTAACTTTTCAGGAATAGAGGTAAAAGGTAGCCTGGCAGCTGTCCTCTCACATGATTAAACAACATTGGTTCATGTTATTTAGTTTAAAATTTCACACATAATGCTAAGCACAGATGAGAAAAGACGCAGGTGCTGAAGGACATATTTTTAGCTTTTATGGAATGGATTCTATCAACAAAGTCAAAGGGGGGGGGAGAAGGCAGAGAGAGTTATTTTCCAAATGAAATCTGAAGAATGTGTCCTGATGTTTTCATGGTTTTTGCTAAGAATATGAATGAAAACAATAAAAATTGATTTTGTCAGCAGTGTGTATTTTACAAAATAACAGCACTGAAAGAAAGATCAAAACAAAATTAAAATGGCCAAGGAATGCTTTATGGGTATACCCCACCCTTTGACTATGGTAACATTTGAAAATCAAAAGCAAGAAAACCAAGAAAAATAAAAAAATAAAAATTGTCCTCGTTTTAGAAATTTGGATACAAACTATGCATGAATATACAGGTACAATGATTTTCAGTTGTGATAGTCGTTCAGTGCATGGTGTTGCCATATTATTTACGGAAAAAACAAAAGGCTAATGATAAGACAAGTCTAATTTAAAAGCTAATTTTTGAACTAGATTCACTGGGATAACTTCAATTTCAATCAAACAAATAATATTCAATCACAAACATGTTTGCAATTGCAGATGAAACACTTTTTTTAAAAGCCATATAATTAATGAAATTAATTATTAATAAACATGATTAATACATTGAATATGGAATCAGGAGACAACCAAGGCAATTTTGGCTAAACTATGAAGGAACATCTCTCTATTGGAAAAATCAGGGGATGAAAAAGCTTTAATTCCAGAATCATCTTGACTTAAATTATTCACATAATTGATTGAAATTCAGCAGGGAATCTTTCAGTCCCACCACCTGGATTTCATGTACGTTTTTTCTCTTGCCATCCTTTCACTGAAAGTAAAAAAAAAAAACTATCTATTTTCTTATCTCAGCCAAAATGCATTAAAAGTTATTAAAATGAAATCTCTGATGTAAACTCTTGAATGGTATAGAGGAATATGCTACTACTATAATTGGAGTATAGATGCAAAACATGTAACCAGAAGATGAATTATCTTTGGCTACCCATAAACTGACCAGTGAAAATAGTCCTTTTAAAGATAAGATTGTATACAAGAATCAAATTTCCCCAGAATTTTAATGGTTGATAAATGAATAAATTAGAAAACATTTATTGAATGCAATACTATGACCAAAGCGTAGTACTAAGTGTTTGAGATACTAATATAAAAGCAGAAACCTGGCAGGAGTGGCGCATGCCTGGAATCTTTATTCCAAGGGAGGCTAAGACTTGTGTGTCACTGGAGCCCAGAAATTTTGAGCTTCAGCAAGATTAAAGTTAGAAAGGTATCTTCAATAAATTTAACATCAATATAGTGAACCTGTGAAGCAGAGATTAGGGCACCAGACTACCTAAAGAAGAGTGAACTAGCAAAGATCAGAAACAATGTAAATAAAAATTCTCCTGCAAATCAGCAGAGTGGTCCACTTGTGAATGGCAGCTCTGCCTCTGGCCTGAAAGACATAAGGAGACACAACCACAAACCTGCAAAAACAGAATCTGCTTTTAGTCCTCAAGAAACTCATATCCTAATAGCAGGACAACACATATGGAGGTTTTGGCTGTAAGTTCCATAGAAAGGCCCATTGGTCCTTAGAGTACAAAACTAAAACTGAAGACAATAATGCTCCTTGAATATCATTGCTAGTCATAAAGCTATATTGGCTTCTTAAGGCTTTTGATTGAAAGAAATTCTTGCCTCCATTTTTAGTAATTCTGGCTGCTAAGAAAGTGAGGATTGTAGTATTTTGAAAATAATTTATAGGCTGAATCTCCAAAGGATTATTTTTCTAGATTATGAGTATCAGGACCAAGTTGGAAGTAATATTGTTTGTTTCAAGGATGGGAAAGTGCTGTTGTGCCAAGAGCTTTTGGGGTTATTTGTCCACTGATAGTTACTAGTTGGTCATTGATGTGAGGGATTGCAACAATTATAGGACCTTGGTCTCCAAGGGTTACTGAGTCTTAAAAGAGCTGGACAGAATTTAATCCAATGATTTTGATGGGGAGAGAACTGCTATTCCTGGAGTTCTTGGATTCAAGGACCTGCACTATCTCTATTAGAATCTGAAGGATGATGATAGGGTAGTTTGAGTAATTTTATCTACCAGACTCATGCCATTATCAATCTATCCCTTAGTATCTCCAGTTATTCAAGTTAAGTTGACTAGATTGGCTGGTTAGGGACAGGTGATCAGCAGTTGCAGGTGATCCTGGTGGTGGAGATATTGGGCCAGAGTAATTGTTTCCTTTCAAAGATTGTTTCAGACATCTAAAAAAAAGACATCTTATGAATAAATATTATTTAATGTATTTGTAAGGATGAATAAGCAGAATAATTTTATAGCATACATTACTAAAATATTTAATACCAATTAATTAAACCAACCTTTATCTCAATTGATTGGGGAGGGGTAAGAGCAAGGAACAGAATTTGCACTTCAAAAAAATTTTTTAAGAATAGTAAAGATAAATAAAGTGGGGGAAATCTTTATTAAGTGTGCTGAAAGAAATTTTTTCTAGCTTTTGGAGATACAAACTTCTTTAAAATGACCTAGTCTGTCTTTAAGGAGCTTATATATAAAAACAAAACAAGAAGGAGTAAAACAGTAACAAAGGGGAAATATAAAGTATAATGTTCTAGGGAACAATAAAAATAAAGAGGAACTAAATGAAGAATTCTGGAGTTGGAGATGAGAAAGAATGCATTTCCAATATGGGGGAGAACTTGTTCAAATTTATTGAGGTAAGAGAAATCATGCCCAATTCAGGGAAAATTAAATTTCCCATTTAACTGGAATGTGAGGAGTGTGTGTGTGTTGGGGTTTGGAGATATTGAGCAGAGTAGGAATTCAAACTTTGAAGAAGAAGAAAGTTTAGAATGTTCATTGTGGGTATAGAGAACATAATGGAAAGTTAATTATATATGACAAAACAATTTCTGTAAAGTGGTGAAAACCTACTTAAAATTAGATAACAGTAATTCATGTAGTCTAGATACAAATGAATACTTTCTAGAAGCAGCATTCAGTGTTTAGGTGAAGGAACAGAAAAGGAGATCAGAGGTGAGAAGTCATAAATGATAGTGTGGGAACCTTTGTTTAATAGGGAATTGAAATTGGAAAGAAATAGAAACAAAAAGGGGCATCTTGTTGTTTTCCATTTTTAGTAAGCTCTAACTCCCTTCTCCTTTCTATACCTATGGATTCTTTTTTAATCTCCTTTCATCTTACTCTTTTCTAATCCTCAGAGCATATCCAATCCTCCATCAGACTTCTGTTTTTCTTATTTAGTTCCTTTAATATCTTTTGAAGATATTATTGTTCTGAAGGGATACTTGTTTCATCTTGTTTTATTAGAATGTTAGCATTACATGATCACATAACTTTTTCCAGTTGCTCAAACACATCTATTTTTCTACATTTCTCTGAATTACTGTGTATATATTTCAAAGTTCCCATTCAGCTTTGATCTTTTTATCCAAAGTGTTTGAAATCTTCATTTTCATTTAAAGTTCATCCCTCTCTCCACTCCCTCTATCCCTATAGCATTATATCAAATTCTATATTAATTTATTTTTGGTAAGCCTACCTCTTTTGCTCTTTGGAATGTTATACTTAAGATTTCCCCTTATTTGAGGTAGAATTTTCCAGGTCTTGTGTGATCTTGGCTCTCATTCCTTAGTACACAATCTTCTTTCTGGAATCTAGCAGTATTTGGCTTTTTTCTTTTATGTGAGCTCTGAATTTTGGTAATGAAATTCCTGGTACTAATTTTTTGGGTAGTTCTTTTCAGGTGGTGATTTGTGAATTCTTTCTATATTCATTTAGTCCTCAGATCTGGGTAGCTTTAATTTGTGTTTTCTTGAATATTGGTTAGACATTTTTGTTTTTTAATCATGGTATTGAGCAGTATAGTTCTTCAATTACATCTTCTGGACTCTTCAAATTTTTCAAGTTTTCTTTTCAAGGTTTTTTTTTGTTTGTTTTGTTTTTTAAGAAGATAGCTTATACTTTATCTTTATTAAACTTTTTGAGGTCTGTGATGAGTTAAAAATTACAAAAGTGATTATGGCCATTTGATACATTCTTATAATCTATATGAATATGTGATGTGTGTGTGTATGTGAATCTTTTTTTTTAGCCTGTAATTCTTGACCTGCACAATTGAATAGAGTTTTAGGATAAATTATTTTGATAATTGAAAATATTTTCTGTGACATCAAATATTTAGATGCTTATCCATTTTCTGAGAAATAATACATGTGCATAAAGGGTATGGAACACACATGTACATATGTGTATACATGTATACACATAAACATATACATATGTGTGTATAGAGTATATGGGCCACATACACATTTCATATGTGTGTATTCGTTGCATTCCATGTGTGCACACATGTGCATATACGGGCACATGTGCTTGTATATGTATACACATGTGTGCTTATGTTTATGTGCAGGTTTTAGAAGCATTTGGGTGATACAGTTAATAAAGTGCTAGAACTGTATTTAGGAAGACTTGAATTCAAATCCAACCCCATATATTTGCTATGTGATCCTGGGCAAGTAATTAAATCACTATTAGAATCAGTTTCTTAATCTCTAAAAGAGAGATAAAAATAGCACCTACTTTCTAAAGCTGTTGTGATAATAAAAATGAGATAAGATTTGAAAAGGTTTTCAAGCATTTTAAAATGATATTAAAATCAATGAATGATTGCTATTTTACAAAAAGTGGGCATGGGAAGAATAGTTTCTTGGGGGTTGGGGGAAAATTTTATGTAGAAGGGTATACTTGAGTAAAACTCTGAAGGAAACTATAGCTTCTTGAAGATAAAGGTGAGAGAATGCATTCCAGCCAAATTGAGAAGAAGCCTGTAAAAAGGTACATAGTTATGAGATAGGATGTCAGTTATAAAGAACAAACTTCAGTACTTACTTTCAAAACTAAGAAATATGTAATAATAATGAGAACTGAGAATAGAAAAAACAATACCCATTAATTTTTTCATTCAACCTTTTTTAAAAAATGGTCTACATTATTCTAGAACTAGGGTACAAAGATAGATGATATCACCTGCCTGTAGAAATATTGTACTCTGCAGGAGGAAGGTACATATGATATAGATACAGGTAACTGTAACAAAAGTAGACTGTGATGACACCAAAGGAGAGATACCTACATCACAGAAAAAAAAAAAAGTTGAAGTACAACAACACTTCAAGGAGGAGGAAGCTATTAGAATCAGTCTTCATAGAAGAAAAGGATTCTGAGAAATGGAGATGAAAAAGTTCATTCTACACTGAAGAAATATGTACATCTAGAGCAGGAGTAGCTTGTCATAGCATTTAAGGGCTTTCCCTACTTTTCAAAATATTGATAGCTCTTTTTATTAAAAGGAGCAGAATCCAAGGTATAATGTCAACAATTTTAAATTAAGAATTTGAAACAGAAAATAGTATTGGAATCTGTGGGAAAAATGAAATAAGCATGCATTGCCATACTGATGTTTTTCTATACTATTTTACAAGTCTGAGTATGTCAAAGAGAGTCAACAAATAACTCATATTAACAAGACAGAATTACAAAGATACCTAAAATGATTTTTTTCAGAGACTACCCTTGAACATTACAGATTAAATCTATTTGGAGCTCCCAACAAGTGACAGTACATTTAAAGAAAATCTACTTAGGATTAATTATGAAGGTCAAATAACTATATTATTTTAATATGCATATCAAAATATTTTCTTCCTGGCTTTTGTGTATTAATTCAAAATTCCTTAGTGACTTAAAGTCTCATGGTTTCCCATGTTCAGCATAAATTTTCTTGTGACTCAGTCAACCTAACTTCCTTCATTTGGAGCTCAGAGTATTAACAAATAACTCCTGTGACTTCCTAGAACACACACCTTTATTGAGTTTCAGCATGAATGTTTTCAGGCCCATTGGAACATAGAACAAAAATCTCCTTTTACCATGAGTCCATTGAAGGCCACTTTAGTTTTTCCATCAATACTAAAAGCAGCCAGAATATGGAGCCAGAAAAAATTTTATTTTTTCCTGTGCCTGTTGGTAGCAGGAAGGGGGTTCTAATGAACCCATTGTCAGCAAATGTTCCTCTTTCTGATTGGAAGATACTCAATGAAAAGTCAGTGGCAGTTTTTGTTTAAATACTGTGAATGTGGCAGTGTTCTCCCTTCCCACTGAAAACTAACTTTGCCAAAGAGTGGGAGACATGCACCTTTCGTCGATTTCAAAGCCTTATTCACCCACTGACAGAAGAGTTGCAATGTTAGTAATAGACCCTTAAAAAAGCATTGGAGTTAAATAGGTTTAATTTCAATTATGAATGGTGTCCTAAGATAATGACTACTCAGAGATGCTGTGCAGATGCAGAGGCAAGCTGGAGTTGAATGCCCCCTGTCCTAATGACTGCACAGTCTTTCTATTCAAATCAAAAGAATACTTCAGCAAGATTCCTTTAGACTCTTTAGAGAAGGTAAACACTGGACTCTAATGTGTAGGACTAATAATAACTAAGTAAAACAGTTCAACATGACTCTATTCAGCATCTACTCAGAGAACTGATAGTGACAGGTCTGTTTTGAAAGGTGGGCTTGAAAACTATTAAATGTATTATTCAGAAATTTTTGAACAAGAAATAGGAAGAAAGCCCAAGAGGCTGTATTTGAGCAGAGGGAAAAGATTAAATGATATTTTGTTTTTAATTCACAGATTCAGATAGATTGAAAAGAAGATTGCTGACTGGATCGAAGAGTCACTTTTCATTCCTTTCAAGTCTTGCTTCAATGTGGAATCTTTGAGGGCAATTTTCCCCACTGTGGCAAGGAATAGACCCTTTTTCAACACCTGTTTTATTTACATGGTTGAAGTATTTGAGTCTTGCAAGTAATAATGTTTAAATTAACTTTCTTCAACATGGGCGGTCACACACCTGCAAAACTCAGGGGAGTAAGTCAAACAGAGGTAACTGACAGTATGAGTCAGAGGAATCATGTAGTTGGAAAGAAGATGAGGAAGGAGAACATGAGCTGTTCTGCTAATATCCCTTATTCTCCAACGAAGCAGCAACGGCAACTATGACAATTTTGAAATGAACCATGAACTGAATAGTTATTAGAAGTCATGAGAGGTATGGAGCATACTTATACACTATGATTCTAAAGAGCAGAAAAGAGATACAGGAAAAATGATTCATAGGTCTTCCTGTTTAGGCATTTAAAGCAAGCATTTAGTTACTACATAAAATAACAAATAAAACTGGAGAACTGAGCCAATTTTAAAGATAGGAAAAGGACTGGATACCATGTCATTTAAGAAACTGTAGAGGAAGCACAGGGAGAGAACATGATAATTATCTTGGAACTAGAATTAGAGGGCTGGACAAAAAGAATAAATTATTTCTACTTGGTCTCAGAGGGCAGAAGTTGAAATGATGAAAATGATAAATAAAAGTGGAGAACTGAGCATTTTATGAATATATATTCATAAAGGGTCAGCAAGCTTTAAAGACAGGAAAGAGACTGGACTCCATGTCATTCAAAAATTTGTAGAATATTTAGGGAGAGAACATATTAGTTATCTCAGAACTATATTTAGAGGGCAGGACAAAAAATAATAAATTATTTTTATTTGGCCCTGGGGGACAGAAGTTGAAATGATGAATGGGCAGAAGCTGCAGAGTGTTAGGTTTAAATATGATGCAAATAAGTCATTCTGTTAATCAACATTTATTGAAATTTCAATATGTCAGAATAGAAAAAAAATTATTATAGATTATACCATATTTTTATATTGAAAGTGTTTTTAGCCAAATGTATTAACAGTTTTGAGATTCAATGATTCTTTTACTTCAACTATAGAACTGAATTTAGTCCTTAGAATCAGATTCAAATCCTGACTAGATGAATATGAGCAAGTTACTTAACATCTCTGAGTCTACAGAATGAGAGTAATAATATTTGACCTATTACCAAAATAATGTTATGAGAATCAAATAAAGTAATGTACATAGTAGTATAATATTTGATTTTATGTTCCCAATACCTAGCACAATATCTGGAACATAATATATGCTTAATAAATATTTGTTTATGCAGTAAATAATGCTATAAAATTACAAAGTCATTCATATTTTTTTCCACTTCAGGTCACATAGATACAAAATCAGAGCTTCAATCTCCTGAATTCTGCATCCAACAAGTTACTCTGACTCTTATGAAATCATGAAAGGTCAGAGCAAGATGAGTAAAAAAACAAATAAAAATAGTCTCATCTCATTTTATCTGGTTTGACTAATTAGTAAAAGTCATGAAGTTTCTAACAATTGACTGGCTCCAAATGAAGAACTTCTCAACTCTTCATTGATCATTGATTTCCTGGGACACCCTTACTTGTCATCAGTCAGGGAATTCTTAAGGACACTCCTCATTTAATCAACTAAGGCAACACAAAAAACAGTTTTTATAAAGCACCCTTATGTATTGATTTTATTTCCCTATCAGTCCAGCAAAGACAAAAGGACTAACTTCTTATGGCTAAGGGGTTTGTAACAGAATATACTTACAAAAGGGTTGAGGATATGTTTAAAGGAATATGTGAACTTACAAGGGAAAAAAATACATCTTTATTTTCAGTAAATATCTGACTTCAATTTAGCATTTCCTTCAATTACTTAAAACTATTAGAAGGGGAATACTACTATAGATAAAGAAAGGAGTCTCTGCTTTGATAATGGGAGGAGGTTCCATTGATGAGTGCTCCTATGGGTGAAAAGAAAAGTTCTGTGAGGGGAGATAAGGACATTGTACTAGATAAGACTTAGAAGAATCTGGTACTTGAAAGATCTAGTAATGCTAACTTAGGAAGAGTGGAGTCTGAACCACTGGGTGAAATTGGTACTAGGGAGAATAGAAGTGATTGTGAGATAATTGAGGGGGAAATGGTAACAGGAAGGGTATAGATTAATGATGGATAATACAATCTTGGATACTGTGAGCAAGATACCCTACCACAATCAAGGGAATTCATGAAAAAAAAAATACAAGAGATGGTGATTTAGCAGGACCAAACCTAAAACTATATTAAAGAAGCAGTCATCAAAATCATTTAGTACAAAATCAAAAACAGTAGTGGGTCAGTAGAATATATTAGATGCACATGAAACAATAATCAAGGCCTATAGTAATCTACTATCTGATAACCCCCCAAACTCCATCTTCCAGAATAAGAACTCATTTGATAAATATTTCAGGAAAAACTATTAAATAATATGTCAGAAACTAAACATTGACCTACATGTCACACCTCATACCAAAATAAGGTCAAAATGGGTACATGATTTGGGTGTAAAGGATGATACCAACAAACAAATTAGGAGAGCAAGGGATAACTTACCTATCAGATCTTTAGAGAAGGGAAGAATTTATGACCAAACAAGAACTAGAGAAAATTATGAAAGACAAAATGGACAACTTTGATTACATTAAATTTAAAAGGTTTTGCACGCACATGCACACACACACACACACACACACACACACACACACACACAAACCAACAGAAACATGATTTAAAGGGAAATACAAAGCTGGTGGAAAAATCTTTACAGCCAGTGTTTCTGATAAAGGTTTCCTTTCTAAAATATATAAAGAACTGTGTCAAATTTGTAAGAATACAATCATTCCCCAATTGATAAATGATCAAAGGATATGAACAGACAATTTTCAGATATCAAAATTAAAGCTATCTGTAGTCATATGAAAAAATGTTCTCAATAACTATTGATTAGAGAAATACAAATTAAAACTACTATGAGGTACTACCTCATACCTCCCAGATTGGCTAAAATACAAGGAAAAGATAATGATAAATATTGGAGGGCATATAGGAAAACTGGGACACTAATGCATTGTTAGTGGATTGATGAAATGATCCAACCATTCTGGAGAGCAATCTGGAACTATGACCAAAGGGCTATAAAACTGTGCATACCCTTTGACCCAGAAGTGCTATTATTGAGTCTGTGTCCCAAGAAAATCATAAAAGAGGGAAACCAGCCCATATGTGGGAAAATATTTGTAGCAGCTCTTTTTATAGTTATTAGATAGTAAGTTATAGTAATATTGGAAAATAAGTAGATGTCCCTCAGTTGAGGAATTTTTGAATAAATTGTAGTATATTAAAATAATGGAATATTATTATTCTATAAAAAATGATGAACAAGCTGATTTTAGAAAGGTCTGGAAAGATTTATATGAACTAATGCTGAGCAAAGCAAGCAGAACAAGGAATACATTATACACAATAACAGCAAAAATGTGTAGTGATCAACTATGAAAGACTTGGTTTTTCTAAGTGATTCATTCATCCAAAGCAGTCTTAATAGACTTTGGACAGAAAATGCCTCTGCATCCAGAAAAAGAACTGTGGAGAATGAATGCAAATCAACACATGCTATATTCACTTTTTTTTTTTTTTGCTTTTCTCCTAGGGTTTTTCCCTTCTGTCTTGATTTTTCTCTCCCAGCAACATTCACAAATTAATATGTATTCAAATAAAAAATTAATTTTTAAAAATAATGAAGAAATGCCTCACCACAGGACAAAGTTCACTTTGATAGCAGAAATAATTGCCATTGTTCCAGAAGTGAGGTAAAATCCTAGTAAGATATAAGTAACAAATGAGAGAAGAGACCAAGGATGAGGAGGACAAAAATAGTGAAGAAAAGCCCTCTTTAGAAATATTAAGGTAAAGCAAAGGAAGGAAGATGGTCCTATAGCAGAATAGATGAAAATTATAATTAAAAATATCAATATTAGAGAAAGATAGAGGAAAGTAAAAAATCTAATTCTCATAACTTTAAATGTGAACAGACTAAACAAACTAATAAAATAGAAACAAATAATATAATGGGTAAGAAAAAAAATCCTACCATTTAACGCTTATAAGATACCCCTTTTAAAAAGATATGGAAGAATAAAACTGAGAAGGTGGGGAAAATTACTATATGTCAAGATCCAGGTTTGTAGTTATGCTATCTGACAAAACAAAAACATTTAAAAAATAGGAAAAGGACACACAAGGAAACTATATGGTACTAAAAGGAACCACAAACAAAACAATATCAATAATAAACAAATATTCTAAATGCTTTTGCATCCAAATTTAAAAAATGAAACATTATCTGAGCTACAAAAAGAAATAATTATTAACACATCAATGATAGGTGACTTCAATGCGCTGAATTATAAACGGAGAGCAAAAATATTTCTCAGGGGCAGTTAGGTGACACAGTAAATAGAGCACCAGCCCTTAAGTCAGGAGAACCTGAGTTCAAATCTTTACACAGACACTTAACATCTCCTAGCTGTGTGACCCTGGGCAAGTCACTTAATTCCAACTGCCTCAGCAAAATATATATACACATATATACATATATATGTATGTGTATATATATTTAGCAAAATATATATATACATATATATGTATGTGTATATACATTTCTCAGCACTAAATGATACTATTACAAAAATTTACCATGTGCTAAAGCAGAGAACATTTTAGCAAATATAAGAAGGCAGACAAAAATAATACATCCTTTATAGACCATAATGCAATAAAGCAGAAGCTAATTCATGCCCTGAAAACAAAAAATACAGACCCAAATAGAGACATAACAATAAAATTCCAACTAACAAGCAGATCAAAGAATAAATCTTAGAAAATATTAATAGCTGTAGAAAAGAAAATGGTAAAGATAAAACTATGCTAAAATTTCAGTCAAAGCAGTTCTTGAGGAAGAAAAAAAAATATCCTTAAAAATATTTTAAAAAATAGATAGATCTATGTATTGAATGTGCATTTTAAAATAATTAAATGTCAAGAAATTAAAAAAAAAACTAAAATAAGCACAAAACAAGAAGCCTAAAAAATTACTTAAAACATCCATAGAAATAATAATTAAAACTAAAACTATCTGTTTGAAAAGACTAATAAAATTGATAAATCCTTAGCTAATTTAAATAAAAAAAAGAAAGAAAATCAGATTAGTAAAATGGCAAATGAACAAAGTGAAATTACAACAAAAGTAGAAGAAATAAAAATAAGGATATATTATGCATTGTCATAAACTAACAAAACTGAGAATAGAAAAGAAATAGAAAAATACCTTCAAAAACAGAAAATACTCAAATCAACAAAAAACTAAATAGACACATTAAATAATGTGATATGAGAAAAAGAAATAGATTTAGCTATAAAGAAACTACCAAGAGGAAAAATAAACTACAAAAAACCCTAGACATGATGGTTTTAGAGAAGCATTCTATCAAACTTTTAATGAATAGTTAGGACTCATGCTTTACAAATTATTTTAAAAATTTGAGAAAGAAACCTACCAGAATCACTTTATGAGACAAATATAGCTTTAACACCTCAACCAGGGAAACATAAAATATAGAAATAAAACTACACTTCTTCCACATCATTAGGGGTTAGAACATGCCTGCGATCTGGAAAATTCACATGAAATTTGTTGTCTCTTCATACCAAAGAAAAACTCTGAATTATTGCAGCAAATATGGAATCATTATAGTATCAACATTTTAAAATATGCCAATATTATATCCATATTTTATGCATTTCTGAGATTCTAAATTTTTCTTTCATTTCTTGGTCTTGGTGTATCATCTACAATTTTCACAAAACTCCCCCAGACTTCCCATTTAACTTTTCATGTGGTGTATGACAATTACATTGAGAAAGAGTCATGAAGTGGAAGGGATAACTCTATAGGCCAATAACACTACCACAATTTATCTAAGAAATTACTCATTATGAACAAGTGGTATTTATACCAGAAATGAAAAGATGGTTCAGCAGTAGGATAAAAACCACATGATTACCTCAATAGATTCAGAAAAAAAAGTCTTTGACAGAATTTAACATTCTTTAATGTTAAAAAACTTTCCGAAGTAATAAGCATAATAGCACCTTTTGTAGTATCATTAAAAGTTTCTATATAAAACAAAATACAAACATCAGGATCATATGTCAGGAGTATAAATCACATTCTTTTTTCAATAAAAAAAGAATGAAGCAAACATGCTCCTCTCTCCACTAATTGACATAGTTCTGAAAATATTAACAACAGTAATAAGAAAAGAGAACAAAATTGAGAGTAAAAAATAAAGAAGAAATTAAATTATGGTTCTTTCCTGATGATATGTTGATGGTTTACTTAGAAAGTCTTAAGGAATCAACAAAGTTTCTGAGATGATAACTGATCAAAAGTATGTGCTATAAAATAAGAATTCAAAATTCAACAGAATTTACATATAGTGATAACAAAGCATTAGAAGCAATAATAGAAAAAGAATGGATAGATTTATCAAATCACATACATACAAAAGGATATATAAAGAATCAATTACAAAGTATTCCTAAAAGATATAAAGAACAATCTTAACAATTGAAACAATATTCAGTGATCCGGGGCATGTCATGACTATGCTTCCAAAATTAATTTATATTTTTATTTTTATGTCAGTCAAATAACTAAGGCAATTCCTTTTCATAAATCATATAATAATAGCAAAAATTATTAGGAAAAAAACAAAGATCTACATTATCAAAGAAAAAAAGAGAAACAGGTTATATAACTCTCATAAATATGAGGGGCATATGTATCCTTAACCAAACAATAGATAGGGGCAATTGCAGAAAGTAAAAGAGATAACTTTTATTACTTACCACTAAAAAGGTTTTGCAGAGTAAAAAAAAAATGAACTGATATCAAAAAGTAGTCAAAAGGGAAAAAATGTGTCCATTTTTGCTGATGAGGATTTTCAAGGTAAACAATTAATAAATATGTGTATATATATATATGTATGTATATACATACATATATACATGCATAATTACATGTTCTACATAATAGCCATTCCTCAGAATATGAGAGGTAAAAGTATATAAGCAGTTATTAAAAAAGAAAAGCAAAGTTTTGGCAGCCACTTGAAAAAATTCTCCAAATTGCTACTAATAAAAAATGTAAGTCAAAGTAACCTTGAGGTTTCACCATATTCTGCACAAATTAACAAAAAATTTCCAAAAAAAAAAGTCAAAATTCAAATTTTTTGAGGAGTTGGGGAATGACAGTCACACTAATATACTGTTGGTGGAGGTCTGTAAAGGCACAAACCATTATGAAATATAATTTAAAATTATGAAAAATTTATATCTATACCCTTTGAACAAGTTAGTAGAATTATAGCCAAGGGAGCCATTGATAAGAAGAAAATCCCCATTAACTTCAATATATTGATAGCACTTTTTGATGTTTAAAAATTAGAAACAAAATAGATGTTCATCCAATGAGAAATGTTCATCCAATGAGAAATTTGTTATAGAAATGTAGCAAAATAATACTTTATGTTAAAAGTATGAGTGATGAATATAGAGAAGCTTGGAAAGACCTATATGAAATGATTCAAAATGAATATGCAGAGCCAAGACAATAGATACAGTGTTTATAAAAATGTAAATGAAAAGAACAACCAACTTCATATCAAAAATCAAAAGTACCTATAATAAAATTATAAATATCAAATAAGAAGATATGAGAGTATACTTCCAAATCACTCTTTAATAGAGGAGGGAGGTTCACAGGTATTGCACATTGCATGTGTTTTTGAGTTTTTTGAATATATTTTTCAGTTGTGCTGATTTTTTTTCCTCTCCAAAAATACTATTGTTTATATAAGATGACTCTCTGCAAGGAAGCTGAGCAGATACTTGTGATTACTATCATTATATAAAAAACAAACAACATCAGCAAAAACTTTAAAAAAAAACAAATAATTCTTTATGATTCTGTTCAAATTGCAAATAAAATTAATGAAGCACAAATTACTGAATTAGAAGACCAGGCTTAAAGTCTTAGCTCTGATTCTAACATGGTCTCTGGTCTTAGTTAAATCATGCAATATTTCAGCTTCATTTTTCTTGTCTGGAAAATTAGTCAAACTGTAGGCATTTGTTAAGTATATCCTATATGTGAGGAACAATGCTAGACACTGAAGACAAAAAGATAAAAGTTGAATTATTACTGCCCTTAAGTTGCTTATATTCTATTCAATACATATATAAATATATAGTAAATAAATGCAACTGAATTTGGAATAGAGGCATGAGAAACTGGAAGATCAGGAAGGCCTCACAGAGAAGGTGGTCTTTTAACTGAGTTCTGAAGAAATCAAGGAATTCTAAGTCATTGGTAAAAAGGGAATTTATTACAGTTATGGCGACAGCCAATACAGAAGCATAGAAATGGGAGATGTATTGTTTTGTTTTATTTTGAGAAATAGTAAGAAAGTTAGTAGGTTTGCATTGTGAAGCAAAATGAAATGTACTGTACATAAAATAATAGAAATGTTCTGGGATGACCAGCTGTGAATGACTTTACTATTCTCAGTAGTACAATTATTCATGATTACTTTGAAGACTTATGATGAAAAATCCTATCCATACCCAGAGAAGGAACTGATTGTGCCTGAATACATACTGAAGCATTGTGTGTGTGTGTGTCTGTCTGTCTAAACTTTTTTTTGAGGGTTTTAATTTTCATTAGGGTGGCTGATCTATTTTTTTTCTTCTTTTCACTACTTGACTGGTGGGGATGCTTTGCATCTTAATTGTGGATTTGGATAAGGAAGAACCTAAAACTCAAATTTTATAAGCAAATGTAATTTTTTTTATTATTTTGAATGTAACAGGGGAAAATATTAAATAAATTAAAAAGTTCACCATTTTAATTAATGGATGTTAAAGTAAGAAGCTTATCAATATGATAGAGTGTGACTTATTTACAGAAATACACATTTGAAATAAAAGGTCAGATTCCTTGTAATTTTCCCAACAAATGTAAAACATGTAGCAGCATCTCCAATGCAAAAGATTCAAAATGTGGTTCTTATCTCAACATACTTTCATTTTGTCATTAATTATTCAGAACAAATAACATTTGAAGTCACTTTGAACATAGGGTTTTCTTCATTTTTTTAGGATAACTTTTCCTTTGTTTCATTTATTAAATGAATCCAAGAAAATCATGCCCTGAAGTCAAATAATCTTGAATCTGAAAAGCATAGAAGTCATTTTAATACCTTAGCTTTGTTGGTTTAAACAAATCTATAGTGATTCAGGGAACAGCCTATTCCATATGTTAGAATTCGTTCACTCCCATTGTGGATAAGTGAGAAATCAAAAAATGTGGAAAGCAAAGGTATATATGAATATGGCAGAACCTCTCTTTGACAGTACAAATCATAGAAAGGCAGGCTCCCTAACATATATAGTCTGATGATGGTAATTTGAGGCAGGTTTAGTTTTTTATTTCTGAAAAGGGAATTGGAAAACACATCTCACTGTTTGAATCATAGCATTCCTGGGAATTGAGTGTCTGGGGAAAAAAATGCTCCTCGCAAGTTATGTTTTAAAATGGCAATTTTAATTTCCTTTTTCTTTCACCTATAGAGCACGTTATGCTGTGGTAAATAGAAAGGAGATCCAGAATCTGAGAGGAAATATAGCATCACCAATATTTAAGCAAACTGAATAAGCAACACATTTTGTCAGTGCTTTATAAAATAAATGTAAATTAGTATTATTACTTCTGTGAAAAATTTCATTTTGTAACCCAGAGACATTTGTCTTTATTTTTAAAAGTTTTTATTGATTGTAAAATTAAAAAGAGCAAGTATGCCTCATAAGAAGAAATACAAGAAGATACTCCCAACATCTTTGTTCATTTTCACATAAAATACATTCAGAATTTTTTTGATGTAATAATCAATTAGGTTAATTTTTTTTTCCTTTCCCATTTTTTTTGTTTTAGGATCTTTAAAAAGACTATTTGCTATATGGTATGGAAATGATATTAGGGGAAACTATGATAATTTAAAATAATTAATAAGGTATTTTTAAAAGACAATGATTTCTTAAAATTCCAGTCATTTCCCTATATACCTTGTTCTTTTATTCCCCCTAGCAATTGGATGTGGAACCAAAGTCATATGTTCAAATTCTAATTCTGCTACTTATATGATCTTGGGCAAATCATTTAAGTTGTCTGTACCTAACTTCTTCATCTGTACTAAATGAGGAAGTTGGAATCATTGGCCTTAACCAGTTCTAGATCTCTATAAATGTTTGAAAAGTGGCTTTCCTAAGTATTACACATACACACATATATAAACACTTATACTGGCATGCATACACACATGTGTGCATATATGTATATGTATGTGCATTTATATGTGTTATAACTTGGCCCACTTTTAAGTTTAATCTATACTATTAACATTTTCTCCATTATTTCTTCAAAGTCTAAAGAAACCAACGGAATAATAAACCAAGCTATGATTTATAATGTTTGCTGATTTTTGATGTGTCAGTGTTCACAGTAAAAATTTTAAAATCAGGCACTTGTGAATTGATACAAGCTGACTACAGCTTATGATGGCATTATATTTCATTTCTTTTGACATAAGAGAAGTCCATTACATTAATGCATGCATGTTTTCACATTTGAAAAAGACTATTGTTTGAGAGGTTGTATATAGTCAGTTGATACGGTAGGTGATTCACACATTAAATACAATTAGATGAATAAAGAAAAAAGTATGATGCTATGTAGAAGTGAGTTTAGAAAATTATTAAAAGAAAAGTGAATGTTGAAAATACCTAAAAAACCAAATCAAAACAAAACTTTTCTGTATTAATATGATAGTACAGAATTAGCTTCTTAAAGGCAGGGATCACAAACCTTTGCATTTGCATTGTCAGCATCTGGCACAGTATCATTCATATACATATGTCATATCTATATGTGTATGTATATATATATATGCATATTTGTATACATTAATGTACCATATAAAATGTATATATACATTTATATATGTTTTTTCATTGTAAAGACGTATAATTTTGAGGAGTAAAGCTGAAAGGTGATGTAAGGGCTTGGGAAAGAAGATTGTTCTCTGAGATACTAATTGAATATAACAAAATTGTAATTTCTTCACAATGTTTTAATGATGAAAAATTAGATTTTATTTTAATGTTTGTTGAGTGACTGTTATTAACATAATAAAGATAGTCAATTTTTCATATTTTCCCAAGAATCCCTATATATATATATATATGGCATATTAGTTCAATGACTGGGCTTGTTTGTTTGGAGGACTAAGAATAACAACTCACTCAGACTGTTTTCATTTTCAATTGAAAGCAGGAGAGGTTGTATCTGAGTTGTTTGTATTAGCACTATTTATTATGACAGAGTGAGCGATAATTTATTTGATTGTGGGTGACAGAAGAGTAATTCTCAGTTCAACAGTGAACCAGAGATTTCCCTAGCTTTGTGACTCCCATTTGGAATTATGGACTTGAAGCAGTAACCATAAGGAAATCCCAGGTAAAATACTAAATGTGGCCCAAAAGATAAGCTGGAGATGATACACTTGATTCCAGTGCCCCATTTCACATGAGCCCCAGACTAGAGGGAGGGAAAGAAGTCCTTCCTTTAAGTGGCAGAGAATGAAGTTAATCTAGGCAACTAATATCAGTTGGAAGGTAAAAATACCTCAAGATCAATTAAATGCAATGATTGACTTCAGGGAACAGTCTTCACAGATTTGGAAATATACTTAAGTTTATCTCTGTAGAATTGCATGCGGCAAAGATACCTCTGAATGCATGTGGCCAGTTTCATTCTCTGCAATTGAATCATTAACATTATCCCCCCCCCCCTTGGTATATGAGCCTTTCCATACCAAGTAAACTGAAATAAATCACATGGATAAATGAAAATACTAAATAAAAAAATCAAAACTTCTAGTGGTTCTCTGAGGGTAGGATCAATCTCACATTGATATAAGCCTGAAATCCAAAAAGGTTAGGAAAGGCTTCCAATAAATGATGAGATTTTAGTTAGGACTTAAAGTAAACAAAGGAGGTCAGTAAATAAAGTCGAGAAGGGAGAGTATTCCAGGCATGGGGGACATCCAGAGGAAATTCTAGGATTTGGGAGATGGATTGCTTATTCTTAAAATAGCCAAGAGGCCAGTTTTATTCAATCAAAGAGTTAATTGTCAGGAAGCAAGGTACAAAAAGATTTCAAAAGTAGAAGGGGGTTAGATTATGAAGAACTTTGAATGCTTAATGTAGCAATTATATTTAATCCTGGAAGTAACAGGGAGACCCTAGAGGTTATTAAGTAGGAGGTAATATCAAAATATCATCATCAATATCATAATCATTATCATTTTCATCATCAAAATATAAAATGACATTTCTATAGTGCTTAAAAGTTTGCAAAGCATTTCACATATTTTATCTTAATTTGATTTTAACAATAATCCTACTCTCTGCAAGGCACTATGCTGGGTGTTGATAATACAATTGTGAAAAGTAACTATCTTTCAAATTGACATGGGGCTTTTTCAGTTTATTAGGGGTGTAAGATCTTAACCTTAATAAATACAATACAAAACAGAATTTTAAAATTTCACAGAAGCTAAACAAAGCACCTAACATAGTACCTAGTGTATAGTAAACATTTAAAAAGCGTTGAATTGAATTAAATGGGGGGCTGTTTTTCAATTGAGTTAATGGGTAATCTGCTTCAAGGAGGAGGCAACATCTGAATCACTCTTAGCTTAAGTCAAGGAGACATAAATCAAGACTTGATGGGAGGTCAGTGCTGAGACATTTCCTTATGGAAAGGTAGTTCTCCTAAGAAGGAGAAACCTTAAAAAATAAAAGACCATTCTCATAATTGAAAAAAGTTGACAGAGTCTCCTTAGCAACTTACCTCTCCTGGTTGGAAAGCTTGCATCTTCCCATGGAGCACAGGTAAAGTCAAAGACTTTACAATGCTACTAAATCAAAGGGAAGATCTATACAGACCTAGATACTGTCTCCTTAGTTTATCCTGACAACATGTGAATAGCTTTAGGAAAGACTATCAGAATGTCCCTACTCTCCAGTCAGTCTCTCCCACAGTGGCTTTGTGTCTGTCCCTCACATTTTATTTTGTGTGTGTGTATGTTGTACTTATGTATGTGTGTATGTGTATATGTGTTTCATGCCATAGCATTCCTTTGGAATGGTGTTTAGGGAAGAAATCTTAATTTCTCAATTCATATTTCCTCAAAGCATGGAAGGAGGAAATGAACATCTATAACCAAATAGAAAAATACACCAATAGCTTCTACTGCTGTCCCTACAAAACTGGCCAGAGGAATTGTTTTGTTGTCTAAATCTTCTCTCTGTGTGAAGACAAAGCAGAGAATTATGAAGTGCCTTGGTTTTCTTCGGCATGCTTTGGGTGTATAGCTGACTGATTTTTTTTTTTCCATCTAGGAAGACTCCCATAGATTTCATGTTCACCCAAAGAAAGGGCATCGGGAAATAGTATAGATTACTACAAGATGGGAGAAAAAAGAAAAGATAAAAAAGTGCAAAGAATATTGTTGTTGTTTTCCATTTCTTCCAGCAGTTTTTAAAAGCTGGGATAAGTATCTTTTATTCCTGGGCATTCAGAATCTCTTAGAACCACAAGTAGATGACAAAGAGTGTTGTGGTAGAATGGAGTTGTGGAGAGGAGAGAAAATAGACTCCATTCAAATTTGCATTCTTTTGGCTCTTAATTAGCATTGTCACCAGCCAAATTCAGCTCTGTTAGATATATGTGGGAAAACCCTTTGAGTTCACTAGTTTATGTGGTTGCATATTTGAGGATTTTATTACATTTTTTGTCCTTTTTTTTTTTTTTTTTTTTTTTTTTTTTAGCATTCCAACCATCAATGTGGATGAAGTGGGGAAGGATTCCATATCAAGAAAGACTGGCACGGCAACAACAGTACTATATGACGATCAATTCTGATGGACATGGCTCTCTTCAACAATGAAATGTTTCAAACCACCTCCAATTGTTCACTGAAGAAAGCCATATACACCCAGAGAGAGGGATGTGAAATGTGGACCCCAACATAACATTCTCATATTCCTTGATTGATGTTTGCTTACATTGTGTTTCCTTTATCTGATATATCGTTTGTGTAGATAAGATTTTTCTTGCACAACAATGATAAGTTTGGAAATATGTATACATATATTCGATTTGCCAATATTTTAACATAATTAACATGTAGTGGATATCCTGCCATCTAGGGGAGGGGTGGGGAGTTGGGGGGAAAAATTTGTAACAGAAAGCTATGTAAGGGTTATTGTTGAAGAATTACCCACACATATGTTATGCAAATAAAATTTTAAAAAATAAATAAATAAAAAACAACAACAAAAAAAAAAACAATATACCCTGCAGAGACAGACAGAAGACAATAAGCAGAACCTGCATGCATCCGAATAAAGCTTTATGAAGAAGAAAGAAAAAAAAAGAAAGACTGAAAAGACAAGAACAGTTGAATTGCCTGGAACTGTTTTTAGTTTTCAGGAAACCACCATTTCATTATTTTTATTTTATTTTATGTTCATAACATAAAGCCAAATAAAATGATTCAAACACTTAAATGATATCTTGCCTATATAATACTTGAACTTCAACTGTCTCAGGCATAATTTCAGGACCAGTTTGTCAATCCCACACTTCTTAAGTAGTGATATTACTATATATCAGAAACCCAAAGAGAGACAAAACAAACACTCCTCCAGCCACCACAAATTCCCCTCAAAAAAATAGATTTTATCATAGTAGCTTATGAAATTCAGTATAGGAAGATCTTGCTTCAAATCTTGCCTCTGAGACACAATCCATGTGACAATGGGCAAACCACTTAATCAAAAGTTATTTGCAGTTATCATCTATAAACTTCAGGGCACTCTCCTTCTTGAATAGTTCTCACTATACATATCTGTGTTTATTGACAAATGGAAAAAAATCTCTAAACCATGCATTGCACAGGGTACACTGCAAGTTTACATTATATAGCCTCAAATGGGCCATCACTGCTGCAAGGCAATTCTTTTATATCTACATAATCAACACAGTCTGACTCAAAAATGTTGTTTTGAAATCTCAAATATTTCATGGTTTCCCTTCCCCCTCCTCTTTTAGCTGAGAATATTGCTATATATTTTGCTGGAAAAAAAATGAGGCAATTCACTGAGAACTCCCCCTTTTTGTCTCTTACTTATTACATATCACTCAAATGTCTTTTCTCTTTTACTTCCTATGTATAAGTAGTTCTTCCCCTTGCCAAGGCAAATGTCTCTACCTTCCCAAATTTTCCTATTCTATCTTGACTTTTCCATAAGACAAGATTAACACCTCTATAATTCTAACTCTCATTTATCTTCACTCTCTCCTTGTTGACTGTCTTATAATATTTCTATGTCTCAAAAAAAGCCCTTAATTAATCCAAACATAATTGTATCTATTTTCCTGTCTTCCTTCCTTTTTATGGCTAAATTCTTTGAGAAAGCCTCCACTTCTCTTTCTATTACTTTTTTTTAAATTTTCTACAGTCTGTTTTCTTACTTTATCATTCAACTATAACTGCCCTCTTCAAAGTGAATTTATGATTTTTAATTGACAAATTTAATGGTCTTTACTTAACTCTTATTCTTCCTGACTTATCTGCATCTTTTGACCTTAACAATAATCCTCTTCTTAATACTAGTTTGGTGCAGCCCTTAGCAAAAATGTAGCAATAATCATAAAGTCCTGTGGCCTTGGGAGTAATGTAGTTGGAAATTATGTATTTCTTCCCTTCAGTTATACTGTCTCACTTTATTCTATATGACCAGGACGGTGAGACCACAAATATTGCTGGCTGTCAGATAGCAGCCTGTTGGTCAGTGATAACAGAGTTTCTAAAACTAATGAGCAGCAATAATGAGATATTTAAAGTTGATGCAGGCACAGAACAAAATTGGGTGTCCATCACTTGATCTAGTGATTTTTCAGGCTCAAAAACATATTTCTTGAAGGTTTCCACTTCTCCCTCTTAGCTCTGTCCAGAGAATTGAGTACTGCACCTGTGAACAAAGCCAGAATCAGACCACTCCTCAACTCCATCTCTAAGCCACAAAATTATCTATCAGTGACATTAAGCACCTGGTCCCTCCCATTTTTCCCTATAACTTTACTTTCTTGTTCTTAGTACTTTGCTAACTTCTTTTGGAATTTAGTCCACTCTAATTGGTGTTACAATTATAATAAACTTTGCCCCTTGACTTGGATGCAACTCATGGGTGCAAACCTGCAAATTCTTTTGAGACACTTCATGTTGCTAATCTGGAACCCCAACAATACTGTCTTTTAGTTTTCCTGAGACTCTTCACTCCTTTTTTCCCTCTTTTGCTGGATCTTTATTCTAACCCCAACCCTCCTGACTCCAAACCATGATTTGCATAGGTAAAAAATATAACTTCCCTAGGTAATCACAGGTTCTGTCCCTATCCTTATGCACAGTACTATTGTCATTTATTTATAGCTTCATCTTTCTTGATACTCTTAGTCATCTCTGTTCTCTTCCAGTACTCTCACTTCAAAATTCCACACATTAATGTCTCTTTCAAATGGAAGTCACTAAATGTTTTCTGATGTCTCCAAGGGATTTATGTTCTCTTTGATTTGAGCTCATACTATAAACTGTGTGGAGAGATGGCTATTATCCTATGAAAGCAGCACAACTAGGCAGGAGTTCAATCTGTTGTTCCTTTTTTAAGACCATGAGAATGAACTTTATTTAGGTATACAAGCTGAGAAGTACGTGTGTGTGTGTGTGTGTGTGTGTGTGTGTGTGTGTGTGTGTGTGTATCATAAGTGTATTTTATTTCACCCCCACAGTAGAATTGCTTAGACCAAAGCTCTTTAAACTGTGGGTTGCCACCCCATGTGCAGTCACAAAACTAAATGTGGGGATCTTGAAAGATTTGATAACAGTAAAAGATATTGAATATTCCACCAAGTTTTAATTATTTTTGTAAAAATAAAAAAGCACATCCATCTCATTAGTATGCAAATTTGCTTTTCTTTCTAATTATAGGTATATCATGATTATAGGTGAAATAGGTATATCATCATTATTATAGGTAAAAGTACAAAGAATTATTTTAAAATAAATTTCTTTATGATTTATTATCAGTAAATATTTTATTTCTATCCCTATTTTGTATATCTATAAACCTGGGGTCATGTAAAATTTTCTCAGGTGAAAAAAGGTTGCAAGTGGGAAAAAATTTAAGAAATTCTGGCTTAGACAAATAAGCTTAATGAGAGGAATTGGCTAGCTCTAGCCTATTTTTTTTTTACCTTACTTCCATTTGTCCCTTGCTTAAAATTACTTTGTTAAAGAATACATTTGTATATTTAATAATATTTCTTATGAATACCTGTAGTCGCCTCTATCCTTGTGTTGCTGAATGTCCCTTTGTTATTAACCTAAGGGTAGAAAGAGGACAACATAGGAGAGTAGGATATTTCCTAGTGCTGGTCTGGGATCTCTACTCCCTGCACAAAGTTAGAGACTTCTGCATTTTAATTGAGAGCATAAACTTAAGACATTTCAACCTTTCAAGTACAAAACTATAATAAATGAGGGTCTTGTTTTAGAAATCTTCCTCATAGTTATGAGGCAAGGATAGAAGTAATACCTGACATTTTATGCTTTAATATTTTCAAAGTGCTTTATATAAAGTATCTTATTTGATTCTCAAAGCAACCCTGCGGTATAATTACAATTATCATCCCTAAATATAAACTGAGATTATGAGTTTAAGTTTAATACCTGGGATAACATAACTAATAAATTGCAAAAGCTGGATTTGAGCCCAGGGTTTCTGATGCTAAATCCAGTAACATCTACTATCCCATGCTACCATTGGAGAACATGAGCTATCCTTTGGTTGAATCTCATTCTTGTCATGTCACTGACACATCCTATAGAATATCTTATTACTCCTTAGGTGATCCCTAGTTTCAATTATTTGAAGATTGTAATAAAAGAGTACTCACAGAATTGAGAAACACGTGTATATACAGTGAGAGATCTCATCAGATCTTTTTCTTGATAAAGATTGCAAAGGTTATAGAATTGTTCCTAACATTTCCATCTTTCTCTCCACCCTTCCCCGAAGCCTCACTCCTTTGGTATATAGGTAATAAAAACAATCCTTTTCCTTTGATTTTCTTTCTTAGAGTACTTGGTCTGAGCCTCTCCCTTTCACATATCTCACTCTTTATTATAATTATGTATGTTTTTGTCACTTTACAAGGTCATCATTCCCTTAGTCACTTCCTTGAAAGCAGGAGCTCCATTGAATCATTGTATTTCTAATGCATACTACAGTGCCTCAGACATAGTAGGCACTTATTGTTTCTTTAACTGGATGAAATGTTCAGATTAATAACATTGCACCAGCATGATACACATGGAAATATGTTTAGAAGTGGATAGAGCACCAGCCCTGAAGTCAGGAGTACCTGAGTTCAAATCTGGTCTCAGACACTTAATATGCCCTAGCTGTGTGACTCTGGGCAAGTCACTTAACCCCAATTGCCCCAGCAAAAAGTAAAAAAAAAAAAAAAAAAAAAAGAAATATGTTTAGAAGAACTTCACATGTTTAACCTATATTAGATTGCTTGCTCTCTAGGGAAGGGGGAATGGAGAGAGAGGGACAGAAAAATTTGGAACACAAAGTTTTGCTAGGGTCAATGTTGAAGACTATCTTTGTATGTATTTGGAAAAATAAATACTATAACAAAATAAAAAATAATATTTCACCACATTATCCCAGATGCATAATCAATTTGAACATTTAAGACATTATGGTCATTCTTTTCCACAATATGTACTTAAGTACTACCTAATGTTCAAAGTGACTAATTTGCACTGGCCTCTTAACAGCCTGAAAGAGCACAACTTCTCAAAGGAGACAATATGTTCTCAAAGTAACTGATACCGAAGGAAGCATTTGCTTTATTATGGAAATAATTCATAAAAGGATTTACAAATACTAATCAGTTTCATTTGTCATGCAATTTGCTATTTTATGTTTCTATATCATTATAAAATGCTCAAAGACCCTGAAAAATAGCTTTCTAACAACTAGTCCAGAGGCACAGCCAAGATGGCAGAGTGAAGACACATCTCTCTGTGACCTCCTCTGACCTTCTCTCAAACCAACCAATTAAGCCTCTAAACTGGTTCTGGAGTCAAAGCACACCTAAATATTTGGACTACAACACATTCTCAGAAGAAGTTACCTTGGAACAGCTTCAGAACAGGTCTGTTTCAGATGGGCAGGGGATTGGTCAGTTTGCCAAGCTCAGACAGCAGCTCCAGGACAGGGAAGGAAGCCAGGAGGGATTCAACATGGCAGATTCTAAGCACCTGGAAACTTTCTGCAAGGCTCTTGGACCTACCTGCCCTGCTTGTGGGCAGATGCTTTGGTAGGTCTACCTTTTGTAAAAAGTAGATTGTAACTTACAACAAACCCCGGACCTAGCCCAGACAGCCCAACACCAAAAGTCAATCATCCAAAATGCCCCAGGGCAAATTAAAGCAGCTGTCACTCCTCTGCTTTAAACAGACCTCAAGTTTTTGTTTTTGTTTTTGTTTTTAAATGAATAAAAAACAAAAACAACAACAACAAAAAAAAAACCAAACAACTCTCACCATAGATGGCTTTTAGGGAGAGAGAGAAGGGCAGACCTCAGATCCTGTGGTCCATAAAGGTTAAGCAACTCCAGAGGAAGCCACAAAGGGAGACATGACCTGGTCCCCATTTACAAGGCTTTCCTGAAAGATTGCTTAAAGAACCTCAAAAAAGGGAAAGAAAAATGGGGAAATAAATTGAGATCATTGCAAGAAGGATATGATGCCCTACAAAAGAGATATGAAAAAGATACCAATTCACTGAAAAACAAAATTGGTGAAATAGGAAAAGTATGCATTGAGCAAATTGGCAAATTACAAAAGGAGCTTAAAAAGGTAACTGAAGAAAATAATATATTAAAAATTAGAATTGAACAAATGGAAGTGAATGAATCAATAAGATTTCAAGAATCATTTAAACAAAAACAAAGAAATTAAAAAATAGAAGAAAATAATAAATATGAAATATCCCTTAGGAAAAACAACTGACCTAGAAAATAGATCTAGGAGAGACAATCTAAGGATAACTGGACTTCCTGAAAGCCATGATGAAAAAAAAGAACCTAGATGCTATCTTCCAGGAAAAGATGAAAGAAAACTGCCCTGATATTTTAGAATAAGAAAGCAAAATTACCATCAAAAGAATTTACCAATCACCTCCTGAAAGAGACCCCAAAATTGTATCCTCAAGGAATATTGTGGCTAAATTTCAGGACTATCACGCCAAAGAAAACATATTGCAAGCAGCTAGAAAGAAACAATTCAAATACTGAGGACCTGTTATTAGAATCAATCAAGATCTGTCAGATTCCACAATAAAGGATCGAAGGACCTGGAATCAGATATGCTGAAAGGCAAAGGAACTTGGATTAAAGCCAAGAATAAACTATCCAGCTAAAATGAACATTATCTTCCAGGAAAGAAGATGAACATTTGATGATATAGATGAATTTCACATATTTCTAATGAAAAGACCATATCTGAACAAAAAAATTCAACCTCAAAACACAGAACTCAAAAGAAGCATAAAAAGGTAAAAAGGAAAGAACTCTTGAGAACTATATTTCTACTATGGGTATACTCAAAGAATGGGGGTATAATTTGAATTTACTTTGATAATATGAAAAAGAACTAGAGGTGGAAGGGGTATCATGCTGGAAATAAAAGGGACATGAGTTAAATAAGTTTTTTAAAAAAGGAGATAAAAATAAGGTAAAATCTCATGAAGAGGCAAAGAAAACCTAATATAATTGAGGGAAAGAAGGGAAGGGGATGAGCATTGTGTGACTCTTACTCTCAGAAATGGGCTCTAAAACAGTATATCAGACACATTTGATTTCACAGAGAAATTTGTCCCTCCTTGTAAGTGGGAGGGAAAGAAGGAACAGAAAGGGAAAGACTAAAAGAAGGGAAAACAGAAGAATTAGGGGAAAGGTATAAAAAAGGGGAGGGGCTCTAAAGGAGGGAGGAATGTTTGAGGGAGGTGGTCATCAAAAGCAAAATTCTGGGGAGGGGAGAAGGGAGAAAGGGGAAAGGAAAGAGAAAAGCTTAACTTTGGATAAATAATATGGCAGGAAATACAGAATTAGTTATTTTAATTGTGAATGTGAATAGGATGAACTCTCCCATTAAATTGAAGCGAATAGCAGACTGGATTAAAAGCCAGAATCCAAATATATATTGTTTACAAGAAACATATCTAAAGCACAGAGATACATACAGAATGAAGGTAAAGGGCTGCAGCAGAATCTATTATACTTCAGGTGAACAAAAAAAAAAAAAAAAAAAAAGCAGGGGTAGCAATCCTGATCTCAGATCAAGTAAAAGCAGATAGATCTAATTAAAAGAAATTAAAAGAGATAAGTAAAGAAACTATATTTTATTAAAGGGTACCATAGATAATGAAGCAATATCAATACTAAACATATATGCACCAAGTGGTGTAGTATCCATATTCCTAGAAGACAAGTTAAGAGAGATACAAGAAGAAATAGACAGCAAAACTATACTAGTGGGAGATCTCAACCTTACTCTCTCAGAATTAGATAAATCAAACCAGAAAATAAATAACAAAGAAGTTAGGGAAGTAAACAAAATGTTAGAAAAATTAGGTATGATAGATCTTTGGAGAAAATTGAATGGAGACAGAAGGGATTTTACTTTTTTCTCAGCATTCCATGAAACATATACAAAAATTGACCATGTGTTAGGTCATAAAAACCTCAAAACCAAATGCAGAAAGGCAGAAATAGTAAATGCATTTTTTTTTCAGACCAAGATGAAACAAAAATCACATACAATATAAGTCCAGGAGAAAATAAATGAAAAGTTAATTGGAAATTCAATAATCTAATTCTAAAGTATGAATTAGTGAAACAAAAAATCATAGACACAATCAATAATTTCATCCAGCAGAATGACAATAATGAGACAACATACCAAAATATGTGGGATACGGCCAAAGCAGTTAGAAGAGGTAATGTTATATCTCTAGAGGCTTACTTGCATAAAATAGAGAAAGAGAAAACAAATGAATTGGGCTTGCAATTTAGAAAGTTACTAAAAAAACAAATTAAAAACCCTTAATTAAATGCCAAATTGGAAATTCTGAAAATAAAAGGGGAGATTAATAAAACTGAAAATAAGGAAACTATTGAATTAATAAATAAAACTAAGAGTTGGCTTTATGAAAAAAAAAACAACAACAAAATAGATAAAGCTTCAGGTAATTTAATTAGAAAAAGGCAAGAGGAAAATCAAATTGTTACTCTCAACAATGAAAAGGGAGAACTTTCCACCAATGAAGAGGAAATTAGAACAATAATTATAAGTTACTTTACCCAGCTTTATACCAATAAATTTGAAATCTAAATGAAATGGAGGAATATCTACAGAAATATAGATTGCCCAGGTT
>JAJPUD010017439.1:0-31310 GCA_023553655.1 Myrmecobius fasciatus
CTGGGCAATCTATATTTTTGTATATATTCCTCCATTTCATTTACATTATCAAATTTATTGTCATAAAGTTGGGCAAAGAAACTCCTAATTATTACTCTAATTTCCTCTTCATTGGAGGAAAGTTCTCCCTTATCATTTTTGAGACTAATAATTTGATTTTCCTCTTTCCTTTTTCTAATCAAATTAACTAAAGGCTTATCTATTTTGTTGGTTTTTTCATAAAACCAACTCTTACTTTTATTTATTAATTCAATAGTTTTCTTATTTTCAATTTTATTGATCTCCCCTTTAATTTTCAGAATTTCCAATTTGGTATTTAATTGAGGGTTTTTAATTTGGTCTTTTTCTAGCTTTTTTAATTGTAAGCCCAGTTCATTAATCTTCTCCTTCTCTGTTTTACGCAAGTAAGCATCTAGAGATATAAAATTAACCCTTATAACCGCTGTAGCCGAGTCCCACAAATTTTGGTATGTTGTCTCATTGTTGTCATTCTCCTGGATGAAATTTTCAATTGTGTCTATAATTTGCTCTTTTACCCATTCGTTCTTCAGGATTAGATTATTTAATTTCCAAATAACTTGTGGTCTATTTTCTCCTGGCCTTATATTACATGTGAGTTTTATTGCATCATGATCTGAGAAGGATGCATTTACTATTTCTGCTTTTCTGCATTTGATTTTGAGGTTTTTATGCCCTAACACATGATCTATTTTTGTATAAGTTCTGTGAACCCCTGAGAAAAAAGTATACTCCCTTCTATCACCATGCAATTTCCTCCAGAGATCTATCATACCTAACTTTTCTAGCCTTTGTTAACCTCCCTATCTTCTTTTTTATTTATTTTGGAATTTGATTTATCTAATTCTGAGAGAGCAAGGTTGAGATCTCCCACTAGTATAGTATTACTGTCTATTTCTCCTTGCATCTCTCTTAACTTCTCCTCTAGGAATTTGGATGCTATACCACTTGGTGCATATATGTTAAGTATTGATACTGCTTCATTGTCTATGGAACCCTTTAGTAAAATGTAGTTTCCTTCCTTATCTCTTTTAATTAGATCTATTTTTGTTTTTACTTGATCCGAGATAAGGATTGCTACCCCTGCCTTTCTTTGTTCACCTGAAGCATAGAAGATTCTGCTCCAGCCCTTTACCTTCACTCTGTATGTATCTCTATGTTTTAGATGTGTTTCTTGTAAACAACATATTGTAGAATTCTGGCTTTTAATCCAGTCTGCTACCCACTTCTGTTTTATGGGAGAGTTCATCTCATTCACATTCACAGTTAAAATAACTATATCTGTATTCCCTGCCATCTTATTTATCCAGAGTTATGATTTTCTCTTCCCTTTCCCCTGTCTCCCTTCCCCCCTCTCCATTACTTTGTTCTTGATGACCACCTCCCACCAATAATCCTCCTCCCTTTAGAGTCCCTCCCTCCCCTTTATACCTTTCCCCTAATCCTTCTATTAGTTTATCCCTTTCCTTTTCTCCCCTCCCTCCTACCTTCCCACAAGGAGGGTCAGTGCTTTCTTTGAAGCCAAATGTGTCTGATATACTCTCTTAGAGTCCAATCTAATGAGAGTAAGGTTTACACAATACTCATCGCCCTCCCTTCTTTCCCTCAATTATATTAGATCTTCTATGTCTCTTTATGAGATTTTGCCTTATTTTACCTCCTTTATTTTTACTTTATTTTGCCTTCTTTTCCCCCCTCCCCCCTTTTTCTTTTTCAGTATGGTATCCTTTCCACCTCTAATTTCTTTTCCATTATTATCAAAGAAAAATCAAATTATACTGCCATTCTTTAAAGGATACCTATAGTAGGAATATAGTTCTCAAGAGTTTTCCTTTTTACCTTTTTATGTTTCTCTTGAGTTCTCTATTTGGAGGTCAAATTTTTTGTTCAGATCAGGTCTTTTCATTAGAAATAGGTGAAATTTTCCTGTATCATTGAATGACCATCTTCTTCCCTGGAAGATGATGCTCATTCTAGCTGGATAACTTATTCTTGGCTGTAATCCAAGTTCTTTTGCCTTTCGGAATATCTGGTTCCAGGCCCTTCGATCCTTCAATGTGGAAGCTGACAGATCCTGTGTAATTCTAATGACAGTTCCTCAGTATTTGAACTGTTTCTTTCTAGCTGCTTGCAATATCTTTTCCTTGGTGCGATAATCCTGAAATTTGGCCACGATATTCCTTGGGGTTTTAATTTTGGGGTCTCTTTCTGGAGGTGATCGATGAATTCTTTCAATGCAAATTTTGCCTTCTGATTCTAAAACATCAGGGCAATTCTCTTTCATGATTTCCTGGAAGATAGCATCCAGGTTCTTTTTTTCATCGTGGCTTTCAGGGAGTCCGATAATCCTTAAATTGTCTCTCCTGGATCTGTTTTCCAAGTCAGTTGTTTTTCCTAGGAGATATTTCATATTTTCTTCTATTTTTTTCATTTTTTTTGTTTTTGTTTAACTGGTTCTTGAAGTATTATTGAGTCATTTACTTCTATTTGTTCAATTTTAATTTTTAAAGTATTATTTCCTTCAGTTATCTTTTTTAGCTCCTTTTGTAGCTGGCCAATTGAATTAATTGATTCAATGCATTCTTTTTCCATTTTGCCAGTTTTATTTTTCAGTGAATTGCTGTCTTTTTCCAATTCACCAATTTTGTTTTTCAGTGAATTGTTGTCTTTTTCCAATTCACCAATTTTGATTTTCAGTTCACCATTTTTATTTTCCAGTGAATTGGTGATTTTTTCCAATTCACCAATTTTGTTTTTCAGTGAACTGTTTTCTTTTTCCAATTCACCAGTCCTATTTTCCAGTTTTTGATATTTCTGTTGCCCTGATCTCAATTTATTTCCCCATTCTTCTTCTAGCTCTCTTTTGAGATTCTTAATGCAATCATCCAGGTAAGCCTTCTGAAAGGGAGACCAACTTAAGTCTGCCTTTGTGGCTTCATCTGGGATTGTTTTCATAATGTCAGGATCTGGGGACTGTTCTATTTTTTCTCCGTAAAAGCTTTCTATGGTGAGAGCTCTCTTCTGCTTCTTGCTCATGATTTAAAGTTGGTATATTGGTCAAAACCAGAGAAAACTGCAACGATTTGTATTTGCCCTGGGGCAGTTTGCCGAGTTATCTTCCGGTCTGAGGCTGGTCGGGCTAGATTCGCACTAGGACCACGTTTTCAGCTGCTCTCGATCTACCCTTTTCCAAAGGCAGATCTGCCAAAGCACCTGCCAGCCAGCAGAGCAAAGTGGCCCAGGTGTCTCCCAGGGGCTTCCTGGGTGCCCAAAATCCGCCCCTCTATCGCAGCCCTGATTTCCGCCCCGGCTGGAGTCTGACCGTGACCAGCGGCCGATTTCCCCTGAGGCTAACCTTCTCCGGAGTTTTTTCACGGTAGATCTTTGATAGAAGTGAGTTGTAGTCCAAATGCTTGGCGGTGCTCTCACTTAGAAACCAGTTGGAAGGCTTACTTTGTCTGGGTTTGAGGGAATGTCCCAGGAGTTCACAGAGAAAGCTGTCCGCAGTTTGCCATCTTGGCTCTGCCCCCACCATTTCTACTATTTTTTTTTTTAAATACTGATCAGCTATATAATTTCTACAGGAAACTGCCAGTGAGATAATGTTTTCTATCAAGTCAAATCAGCATGTGTTCTTCAATTTATAATATGAGAGAACTCTGGAGGTCTTGAGAGAAAAAAGCCTGGCCAAAGTCATACAGTCATGCTGTGTATATCTGAGGCTGAACGTAAAAAAAGTTCCTAATTCTGAAACCAACTTTATCTATTGTTCTACTTACTGTTTAAAAATCCAGCCATTTTTACTACTAAAATTTTTAAACTATTTGAAAGTAATTGAATAAAATTGACATTAATGAGTGACCATACCCAGGAATAATTGACAAACATTATTATATTTCATAATTAATAACAGGAATAATAATTTATTTCTAAAAAAGAGAAACGGAAGTGAAATTTACCATCATTAATATGGCCAGAAAAACCTAAAAATTCAGATATTATCCTACTGACCTAGTTATTTTAAAACCTCTGATTTTGAACCTAAATATAAGATATGCTCCAAGAATAAGAATGAATATTATTGTTCTGTTTTAGCTTAATGCTAAAAAAGAAATATTTTAAATACTTTATAGTACAATGTTTTATCATATAACTGCTTACAGACATGATCTTGACTTATGACACTGAAAACATTTTGAAAATTTACTATATTTATGATCTGTCTTAGAAATTAATGTGAAGACAACCATTTTATCATTTGCCAAAAAAAGGGATTAAAATCTAATAACTTTTGGATATCAATTAAAAGGCATAGAAACATCAGAAACTTAATAACAAGGAAAGTTTCTATTGAAGAAGCAACAACATGATTCAGAATTGTAGGAATAAAGAAATGCTTGCTGGTTTCTTTTAATTGTTTCATTTTATCTTTTTCAGAATAGCACTCAATGAAAGGGTGCTAAAATTTTCTAACAAATCTTATATTAAAAATATGAAAAAGGTAAAGAGGAAAAAAGTGATGATATTCAATCTAGAAGAGCAGAAACATAATAAGTTCATGCAAAAACATAAAGTGAAGCTATAAGTAGATCAGGGAACAATAAATGTCATTAGTCAAAGACTACTAACATGAAGGAACAAGCTTAAGATGCAGTAGGGGAAAATTATGCTAAGTATTAAAAAAACTTTTAAATATCATTTTAGGAATAAAACATGCTGCCCAAGGAAATTATAGAATCATTATCATCATTCAAAAATAGACATCCTTTAAAAAGATGGTTTGGAGAATGAGCAGGAAAAATGTAAGTTGTCATTCTGCTACTGAATGGTTCATTAGGATTAACCATTTTATATAAAGTATATATTGAACATTTTGTTTTGAGAAGAGGGACTATTAAATCTCTACATATGTAAGAACATGGAATGTGAAATTGTTATTTAGGGGGAAAAATTTTCAAAAACAGTGTAAAACCTCAGAAAACATGAAAACAGAAATGGCAGACAATACTGTCAAATTAAAGATTCTCCTCTCTCTCTCTTAAAAAAAAAGCTTGATAACCCAATATTATTACAGTGAAATTTGCCATGATGAATGAACTCTAAAAATTTTTGGAACTTTAGTACCTGTGGGTGGTTAGATATCTTTTAATGATGATGGTGATGGTGATGATGATTATGTATTAATGACATTTTTACAAAAATCCAAAGTCCATTTGTTTTTATCATTTTGGATCTGAAGCTTTCAGGAAGCAGGGTATAAAGGAATAAATTACTCAGAGGAGAGTAGAAAAATATGTCTTCCAATCTCTATCCCACAACAAACATTCTATGTGATTTTGAGGAAAAGCCATTTCAGCATTCTATGTCTGAGCTTCCTCCATTGTAGATAATCATTTTCATGATCAGGCAATTCTTGAAACATTTGCCAAGAAACCCACAATCTAGATGCCATATCTCCTCTGACATTTAAGTTTATGTAAGTTGTGATTTTAAAATTCTCTTAAAAAATAGGAAAAATAAAGGAAGAAAGGAAAGAAAAGAAGAAAGTTGGAAAGGAACAGGAATGGAAGAAAAGGGAAGAAAAAGGAAGGGGAAAAGGAAAAAAAATTAATTACAATTTCAAATACTTCCTGATTAGCTTTTTAGCTGTTAAAACATAGGTGACCTAATAGTGCTGTTACATATTAAAATGTTAAATATTTAACAAATTATTTCTATTAAGCACAAAATTTAAACAAATATCTTCATTCAGTTGTAATTCTTAAAGCACAGTGTATGCACTAAGGATACAAAGGTATCTTATATACAATAGAGATACAAAGGGCATTAATTCATAATTATAATTGTCCTGTCTATATTATTTTAATTAGTCCTATTTTGCTTTCTAATGCAAACAACACAAAAACCATTTTTTTCATTAATCTTGCCTGTTCTAATTTATTTAATCATGATAGACCTCAAATTCATTTTTTCAAATGATCTTATTATTCAATTATATTATATCCATTTTAGAGAAAATCAAAATTCAGAGATTAAAAAAAATCAGTCAATTAATACTTACCAAGTTCATGCTATATGGAGTGGGGAGGTAGCAATGTAACAGGCCTCAAATTTCCAAATGTATGATCCATTCCTCCAACAAAGTTTCAGTGTGTTTCGGGGAGGTAGAATAAAAATACAATATGTCACAGATTTTGAAGTAGAAAGAAACTCGGGGACTCCATTATTGAATGTTTTTATTTTCTAGATGAAAAGTGTGAGGATTTTTTATAGTCCTCACTCTTTTCATCTAGAAAATCTCATAGAAAAGATTTGACCAAGATTACATAGGTGAAAGTAGACAGAGCCAGAATTTGGTACTAATGCTTTGACTTCATATCCTAAACTCTTGCATCTATGTCAGTTGGCCTGCCCTTCTTATGATGCAAAAGAAATGAATTCTAAAAAATAATAAATAATCCTGAACTTCATCTGGAGAGATCTCTTTAGGAATCATAAGTGAAGGCCTCACACAACAAATACAATATGATCTGGTTTTTAAAGGAAGAGTAAGTTTTGGGTTAGTAGAAACAGGAAGGAGACTGCATGTATAACTAATTGCCCTTCATTTCTAAATCTTCTGTCTTTCAGAAAAGGACAAAATTCCACCTGGAATGAACAATAAAATATGTACAATGTAAAAAGAAAACTGCCAACTCACTACATATAGAAAATATAAAACTCAATTACCATCATTTTAATGGATTATATTACATTTCTTTAGTCATTTTGTTTTTGCTCAGCAGAACCTCGTTGCTCTATAATCTGCACGATGGAAATAAACTCAAATGATACCAAATAGAAAAGTATACTTTGATATGAAAAACCAACAAAGGTATGCATAAAATTTCAGCTCTTACTAAGGAATAAAGTCAAATTATTAAAGGAAAGAAAAGTGATTCCTCTCCATCATTACCTCCCTCTCTTTTTTCTATACTCTTCCCTTTGATTCCATTGGTGAAGTCAGCTGCTAATAAAGCTCCCTATATTCAATGTAAAGGATTTATAGGAACATTACTCAGCATAAATATTATTCCATCAGTTACAAAAAGTTGGTTTAGTTCAGATTAATTTTCTTAGGCCAGAATCTGAGCCTCAATAAAGGAATTATTACTTTTATTTGCCTCATTTGTAATAGTCTATCATTTAGGGCAAAAACAGCGAATCATCACAAAATAAAAATAAGGGATATTTGTCACTTTTAAGAAAAAGCACACTACATAAAGTTGAATAACTTTAACTATATATCTAATTCATATTTAGTGATAGCCTTTAAAAACTTGTATTAACTATTTACATAAAATATTAGAGATTACGGAAGTTTTCTATTAAAATCTGTAGGACTTATTATTTTGGTTATTTTGACTAGGGGAAAAAGACATTTGTAATATCACAGAAGGAATTTTCAACAAATGGCAATTCTTTACATGCCCCCTCCTCAAAAATGTTAAAATATCATTTTTATAGGTTCCTGACAGCCTGAGGGCAAACAAGGTTCTTTGCCAATTTATGGTTAAGTTGATACCTATATAGGTCCTCTGAGAATACAGTAAGCTCCAAGTAATGTCCATTTCCTTTATGCTGCATTTGGGCTTTTGAGAGTGATATCCTCTTAGGTGGGTTATCTGTCTCCTAGACTCATTAACATGGATACATAAAATGAAAAGTGATGAGCTTTTGGGGTGGACTCACTATTTGTCACATTAAAAGCTAATTTATTATAGCTTAGTGTGACCTTAACTAATTTTTAAAGAAGACCTTCAAGGGGAAAAGACAAACTCACTTAAAATAATGAATGTAATTACAAATATCAGAAAAATAGTCCATACCTACAACCTAGGAAGCTTTTTTAGGAAAGTTTTTAGGAAGCATTTTAGGAAGCTTTAGGAAGCACCCTAGCCTGTAAGCCTATGAACCATGGAGATACCATATAATTGTGAAAGGAAAGTTAACAATGAAGGTGATACCAAACCATAATAATTACCTTAGCACAGATTCAAAACTCAACATAGCACCCTGTGTACACTTAACTGGATGTCTGGTAGATTTTTAGCATGTGGCTGAAGAAATGACATTTATGATTTGTAACCTCCATTCTCAAAAGGGGAAAAAAAGGATCAAACAATGGTATGTTCCACAGAGCAGAATTCAAAACTAAAGTGCTTTCTTAAAACAATTTATAGACTTATGCTAACTAAACTACTAAATCATGCTCACAAATCTTTATATATACAACTTTTTTCCATTTTATAGGATCTCATTCATATCATTTTAATTCTCTAAATGCAATATTCATATGGTACCAGAGTTACACATACTTTATATCTTAAAATAGGAATGCATTGCCCTTACATAGTAGCTTTCATTTTCTATGGTTCGTGCTATAGTTTTCCAAGTGGAGGGTACCAACTGACTTTACAATTGCTACATAACTGTAGGAAAAAAATAATAATATTGTCAAGAATACAAGGTTTCCATGAAAAGAATCATACAAGGTCTTAAATACATCATTGTACCACATGACACCTTTTAAGGATTGCATAAAAGATGAAAGTTCTATCTGGAGGGAATGCACCTCAGAGGAGAAGGCAATTGAGTGAGACTGACAGAAATAAGCTCTAGTCTCACTTTATATTGGATTTGGGCTCTTCTAGTTTTTTCCTGTTTTATAACGCTGGAATCCCTCATGCCTCTTATCCTTTGATATATCCTGCCTTGAGAAGTTCCAAAGTTATCTTTCTTTTTACACAAACTGCTTTTGTTCTTAGAGTCACAGAATTATTTAAAGCTATAGAGACATCTAATTGTACAAATCAATTAAAAATTCATTTATATATTAATATAAATTGTGTCCCTAGATTCTAGGGACACAAATAAAGGCTAGCCACACAGTGCAACCTATTTTCAAGGACCTTGTTATCTACTTGGGAAAAAGGTGACACAGAACTATGAATCAGAAAAGAGTGTGGGAAGTGCAAAGTAGAAGTTCAATAAAATGTTATTAGAGTTTTAAGAGGAATTTCTCACTTCAAAATTGAGGGTCAGGGAAGGCTTAATGTGGCAGCAAAGTTATACTTTGAAGAAAGGGAGAAATTTCAGCATATGGAGCTTGAGTAGTAGAGGAGGATTCCATTTCAAGAATGTAGGATAAATATAGAGATGGAAGAGGTTTTGATAAATCAAATGGCAAAGATTATTTGAATCAGTCATGGATTCAGAAGTGGGATCTAAAGAGATAAATTAGTCATTTTATAAATCAATAAAATGTGGCCAGAGGGGGAAAGTAATATTGACAATGTAGGAAATGGAAATGGAATTCAAAGCCAAAAGCTCTGATTAAAAGTCTATGCCTTTCATCTTGGCAAGATGCAAGAGATAAGGAATGGAGGAAGACTAGAATACTTCTTACCACCATCTCAAACAGATATCCAAAACTAACTCAACAACTATATCATTATTACACCAACACTTTTTCTGATGTTTCTTTTAAATTCTGATTAGGAGTACCACTATTTCCCCTGGTACTGATGTTAAAAACTGTGATATTAATCTTGTCTCTTCCTCCTCCTGTCATATCTAGTTATTCACCAAATTCTGTCTTCTCCATCTCATGGAAATTTAAATCTATGCTTTCTCTCCTTTTTCACTCATATAACCTGAGTACTGTAGGGCTTTCATCTCTCTTTTGGGCAACTGCAAAATACTAATGATCTTTATACCTAGACCTTCTATCCTCTAACCCTAATCTCTCTAATGTTACAGGTAAAATAACATTTCCCTATTCAAAAAATTTTAATGTTCCTTATACGACACCAAATAAAATATTAACTCTTATAATTAGCATTGAATTTTAACCATATACTGGCTCCAACTAACATTGTTTGTTTGACAATGCTATCCTTCCATGTGCATTATATTCTGGGCAAATCACTCTCTTGTACTAACATGTATTCTGAGCTTTTCTTCATTTTTTCCATTTTTTTATTCTCATAATTTTCTATGCCTGGACTGCTCTCCCTAAATATCTCTGCCATATAAAGAATTTATATTTTATATTTATATTTATATTAAAGAATTAACTCAAATGTAATTTCCTACATGTGACTTACCACACATGCCAATCCAGACATGATCCCTACACCTTTATTATAGTACTTTAAAATCCTTATGCACTTTCGTAAATATAATCTATTAGTATATTCTCTTCCCTTTCTATTATATTTGAAAATTCATGCTTTTTCACCTTTAGCAATGTCAATAGTAAATATATATAAAATGCTTATTGCAAATGTTGAATTAAGAAAAAAACCTATGCAGAACAAGATAACTATAAATGCTTGCGGCTTCATTTCAGTCAATTCCTCCACAATTAATGTGCAAAGATTTTTGCTTTATTCTTGTTGGTTTCTAAAAACTTTTTCCTCAGGGTCAGTTTCCTGCTCCTAAGTGGCTAGTTCTCCATTTTATCTCCAATAGCAACCTTCAACTTCTATTTAACACTTATTCACTCTCTTTTAATACACACACATCTGTGTGTGCACATAGCCGTGTGTGTTTAACCATATATACATATACATACACACATACATACACAAACAATCCCTCTGTAATTCTGGTGGGATTATTGATTATATTAATCCATTCTCAGGATAATATTTTTAAATGCATGAAATGGACAGGATTTAAATACATAGCAGTATAAAGATAAAGTAACTTTAAAAAAAAGATAAAAGTATTCAGGTTATAAATCTGTTCTACAGAGAAGTTTAGATAACTTACAGGCTCTTAATATAATAAATTGAGTTCATTGACTTTGATGCCCCCTTACCACTTTATTTTTTTATTAATACTTTTTATTTGCAAAACATATGTATGGGTAATTCCTAAACATTAACCCTTACAAAGCTTTCTGTTACAAATTTTCCCCCCTACTCCCCACCCCTCCCCTAGATGGCAGGATATCCACTACATGATAATTATGTTAGAATACTTAAGAAATCGAATATATGTATAGTTATTGCATCATTTTTTGTGCAGGAGAAATCATATCGACAAGAAAGAATAATCCAATAAAGGAAATACAATGCAAGCAAACCTCAATAGAGAACATGAAAATGTTATGTTGTGGTCCACATTTCACATCCCTCTCTCTGGGTGTATATGGCTCTCTTCACCAAACAATTGGAACTGGTTTGAAGCATTTCATTGTTGAAGAGAGTCATGTCCCTTAGAACTGATCCTCATATAGTATTGTTGTTGCCATGAATAATGATCTCCTGGTTCTGCTCACTTCATTGAACATCAGTTCATGCAAGTCTCTCCAGGCCTCTCTGAAATCGTCCTGCTGGTCATTTCTTACAGAGCAATAATATTCCATAACATTCATATACCACAATTTATTCAGCCACTCTCCAATTGATGGGCATCCATTCTGTTTCCAGTTTCTAGCTACTACAAAAAGAGCTGCCACAAACATTCTCGCACATGTGGGGCCCTTTCCTTCTTTTATAATTTCTTTGGGATATAAGCCCAATAGAAACACTGCTGAGTCAAAGGGTATGCACAGTTTGATAACTTTTTGAGCATAACTCCAAACTCCTCTCCAGAATGGTTGGATCCATTCACAATTCCACCAACAATGCATCAGTATCTCAATTTTCCCAATCCCCTCCAACACCTGTCATTATCCTTTCTTAGCCAGTACCAAATGGTTTTGATGACCGCTGCTTTGTAATATAGTTTTAGATCTGGTACAGTAAGTCCACCATCATCAGCCTTTTTTTTTTCCATTAATTCTCTTGAAACTCTTGACCTTTTGTTCTTCCAAATGAATTTTGCTACTATTTTTTCTAGATCTGTAAGATAATTTCTTGGGAGTTTGATTGGTATGGCACTAAATAAGTAAATTAGTTTGGGTAGTACTGTCATTTTTATTATATTCACTGGGCCTACCCATGAGCATTTTAAGTTTTTCCAATTAACTAGGTCTGATTTTATTTGTGTGGAAAGTGTTTTATAGTTTAGTTCATATAGTTCCTGACTATCCCTTGGCAGATAAATTCCCAAATATTTCATACTATCAAGTTATTTTGAATGGAATTTCTTTTTCTATCTCTTGCTGCTGAACTTTGTTGGTAATATATAAGAATGCTGATGATTTATGTGGATTTATTTTGAATCCTGCAACTTTACTAAAGTTGTGAATTGGTCCTAGTAGTTTTTTAGTTGAGTCTCTAGGGTTCTCTAAGTATACCATCATGTCATCTGCAAAGAGTGATAATTTGGTTTCTTCATTACCTAATCTAATTCCTTTTATCTCTTTTTCTTCTATTATTGCCAAAGCTAACATTTCTAATACAATATTAAATAGTAATGGTGACAGTGGGCAGCCTTGTTTCATTCCTGATCGAATTGGGAATGGTTCTAGTTTGTCTCCATTTCATATGATGCTTGCTGATGGTTTTAAGTAGATGCTACTAATCATTCCCTTACCACTTTATACTGAGGTATTTTCCACATTCTCTGTCATCATAACATCACCACAATTTTAAGCATAAATGCATTCACTGACAGGAAAACTAGAAAACACCCTGGCAGAAACCAGGCCTAGACTAATATCTTCGACCATATACCAAGATAAGCTCAAAATGGGTACATTATTTAGATATTTAGGATGATATCACATGCAATTTAGAAGAGCATAGGAAAAATCACTTATCAGATATATGAGTAAGGGATAAGTTCATAATCAAATAAGAAACTGAGAGGATCATGTGATATATCCTGTGTAATTTTAGTTGCATTCAATTAAAAAGGTATTAAAAAAATTAGAGCCAAAATTAGAAGAAAAGCAGGGAACTGGTAGAAATTTATAGCGATTTCTTTGATAAAGGTCTTATTTTTCACATATATGGGGAACTAAGCTAAATGTATAAAAATAAGTCATTCCTCAATTGATAAATGATTAAAGGATATAAACAATTTTCAGAACAAGAAATCAAAGCTATCAATAACCATGTCTAAAAAGCTCTAAGTCACTAATAGAGAAATGAAAATTAAAACAAATCTAAGGTACTGCCTCATACCTACTTGATTAACTAACATGACAAAAATGCCAAATATTAAAGAGATTTCCCCAAAAAATAAGCATACTAATACAATTCTGGAGGAGCTGTGAAGTGGTATAAGCATGCTAGAGAATAATTTGGAACTATAGCCAAAGTGCTATTAAAATTTGCAAACACTTTGACCCAGCAAAGGCAATAGTAGGTCTGTAATCTCAAGAGATAAAAGAAAAAAGGAAAAGGGCCCATATGTTAAGTACACACACATACGCACATATACACATACATACACAAACAATGGAGAGAACTAGTAAAACATCTTACCTGTAATATTACAAAACTGTCCAGCTGTGAAAGACTAATGAATACAATACTTTGTTGAATACAATAATCTAAGACAATTTCAGTGAACTCATGTTGAAAAATGCTTTCTACTTCCAGTGAAAGAACTGAAAAACTCTGAGTGCAGGGTGAAGAATATTTTCTTTTTTTTTTTTTAATATTTCTCGCTTCTTATTTTCTTTTGTAATATAGTTAATATAGAAATGTATTTACATGGAGCCTCATAAGTATAATGGGTACAGTATTTCTTGCCTTTCTAATTTTTAGGGAATGGTTAGAAGATAGGAGAGAATTCAGAACTTAAAATAAGTATTTTTTAACTTGAATTCTCTCATTCTGTCTGTCTCTCTGAGTCTCTCTTTTTGATTGGGTGGCAGTGGTAACAAGAATTACTTTGATAGCTGAGTCAGAGTAGGTGAGAGGTATGAAGGACACTGTTAGTTGAAAGAAAGAGTGATTGAACACTTGACATCTTTAGACTGCTTAAATTCACTCCATTAAGTGAAATCCCAGAAGGTAAAAAAAAATAACTTCAGCAATCAGAGATAATTCTTTATATTTTAAGGAGATTGTGCCTGAAAGTGGAATTTAGATTACTAGAACATAATTTTAAATATAAAAATTGTTGGCTTTTGTTCAGGTAGGATTTACACAAAAAATACATGATTAGAGTGTATATTCCTATAGCCTGAAAGTCAATTAAAATGAATTTAAATTAAAAAACAGAGTGTGGGGGAGAGCAAGCTATTAACACAGCTTTACCTAACCAAATGACATAAAGAAAGGCTCTTAACTATTTTATGTCATGAATACATTTGGCAATCCAGTGAACTCTATGGATCACTTTTCAGAACAATATTTTTTTTAATTTTATTTGCATAACATATGTGTGGGTAATTCTTCAACAATAACCCTTACATAGCTTTCCGTTACAAATTTTCCCCCAACTCCCCACCCCTCCCCTAGATGGCAGGATATCCACTACATGTTAATTATGTTAAAATATTGGTAAATCGAATATATGTATACATATTTCCAAACTTGTCATTGTTGTGCAAGAAAAATCTTGTCTACACAAACAACATATCAGATAAAGGAAACACAATGTAAGCAAACATCAATCAAGGAGTATGATAATGTTATGTTGTGGTCCACATTTCACATCCCTCTCTCTGGGTGTATATGGCTTTCTTCAGTAAACAATTGGAGGTGGTTTGAAACATTTCATTGTTGAAGAGAGCCATGTCCATCAGAATTGATCGTCATATAGTACTGTTGTTGCCGTGGATAATGATCTCCTGGTTCTGCTCATTTCACTCAGCATCAGTTCATGTAAGTCTCTCCAGGCCTCTCTGAAATCATCTTGCTGGTCATTTCTTACAGAACAATAATATTCCATAATATTCATATACCATAATTTATTCAGCCATTCTCCAATTGAAGGGCATCTATTCAATTTCCAGTTTCTAGCCACTACAAAAAGGGCTGCCACAAACATTCTTGCACATGTGGGGCCTTTTCCTTCCTTTATGATTTCTTTGGGATATAAGCCCAATAGAAATGCTGCTGGGTCAAAGGGTATGCACAGTTTGATAACTTTTTGAGCATAGCTCCAAATTGTTCTCCAGAATGGCTGTATCCGTTCACAGCTCCACCAACAATGCATCAGTGTCCCAGCCCTCCCACATCCCCTCCAACATTCATCATTAACTTTTCCTGTCATTTTAGCCAATCTGACAGGTGTGAAGTGGTATCTCAGGGTTGTCTTGATTTGCATTTCTCTGATCAATAGTGATTTGGAGCACCTCTTCATATGACTATAAATAGTTTTAATTTCATCCTCTGAAAATTGTCTGTTCATATCCTATGACCATTTATTGATTGGAGAATGGCTTGAATTTTTATAAATATGAGACAATTCTCTATATATTTTAGAGATGAGACCTTTATCAGAACCCTTAAATGTAAAGATGATTTCCCAATTTATTGCTTCCCTCCTAATCTTGTCTGCATTGATTTTGTTTGTACAAAAACTTTTTAACTTAATATAGTCAAAGTTATCTATCTGGTTTTCAATTAAGAGTTCCAGTTCTTCTTTGGACATAAATTCATTCCATCTCCATAGGTCTGAGAGGTAAACTATATTACATTCCTCTAATTTACTTATAGTATCACTCTTTATATCCAGATCATGAACCCATTTAGATCTTATCTTGGTATGTGGTGTTAGATGTGGGTCAAGCCCTAAGTTCTTCCACACTAGTTTCCAGTTTTCCCAGCAGTTTTTGTCAAATAGTGAATACTTATCCCAAAAGCTAGGGTCTTTGGGTTTATCAAAAACCAAATTGCTATAGTTATTGCCTAGTTTGTCTTGTGATTCTATCCTATTCCACTGATCGACTACTCTATTTCTTAGCCAGTACCAAATGGTTTTGATGACCGCTGCTTTATAATATAGTTTTAGATCTGGTACAGCAAGTCCACCATCGTCAGCCTTTTTTTTCATTAATCCCCTTGAAATTCTTGACCTTTTGTTTTTCCAAATGAACTTTGCTACTATTTTTTTCTAGATCTGTAAGATAATTTCTTGGGAGTTTGATTGGTATGGCACTAAATAAGTAAATTAGTTTGGGTAGTATTGTCATTTTTATTATATTCGCTCGTCCTACCCATGAGCATTTTAAGTTTTTCCAATTGACTAGGTCTGATTTGATTTGTGTGGAAAGTGTTTTGTAATTTAGTTCATATAGCAGAACAATATTTTTTAAATAAAGAAAATGAAACACATAAGATTACACAGAACCAAAGCCTAATGAAAATGAAACTTCATTCCCTACCCACCCATCTTGGTGAGGATTTCCTCACCAGGATCTATACACTCCAACAAAGAATCTCTTCATTAATAAGATACCTCATTTTCACAATTTTTTTTCAATTTCATATGAATAGCTGCCAAAAAAATCTAACCTCTACTGTGGTACCTTCATTTTATACATCATATCTAGCATTTCTGATTTTTTTTTACTCTCTCAAATTAATTCTACTCTAGTTCCACACCACATAGAAATTTCCAGACTGGATGCTGATGAACAAAACTCAGTTTTGTTCTAGTTGTTTTGTTCTAGTTGTCTAGATATTTGTTCTAGTTGTAATCTCAAACTATCATTTTATTTTTCTTGATTTCATTGCCAGACATCCTGAGTGAGTCATATGTACTTAATGCTTATAATTCTTTAATCCAATCTAGAAAACATACCTTATATACTGATTATGTGCAGAACACTAAACAAAGTCCTGGTGGAAATGGAAACTTTAAACAAAACAGAATCAAGCTTTCTTGAAGATTATTTATTATTTCTTCTTTACATAACCAGTTGCTTACACATTCCAACGTTTTATCAAATATTACTAATTCTCTTACTAACAAAACAATTAAGCCTTTTTCTCAGTTTTCTTTCTTTTTGACCTTTCAGCTCATTCAAAATTGGTAGATAATTGCTCCCTGATAGAATCATATCATTTGCCTTTTTTAATACTATATTATTCTCATTTTCCTTACCTTGGCTTAATACACCTTCCTTTTTCTCTAAATCTTATTTCTCTTTCCATGTCTTTTCTATATTTATCAAGGATTATTCTGTATACTCTTTCTCTTAGAATATTCTTTTACTTAAGACTTATTTTCACAGATATATTTCCATACTCTGTTGTCAATTTTCACAACTATATTCCATGCTGATTTCCAAATTCTTTTTTGAAATTTCCTTTTGACTTGACATTACCTGAAACTTAATCTATTCAAAGTCAAATGGTGTTTTAAGAAGTTCCCTAGATTTGGAGTAAGTTTGAATCTTGATTTGTTATTTCATAATTACTTTTATGACCATGGGAAAATCACTGAATAACCTTTTTCTTCAGTGACCTCATTTACAAATGAAGAAATTTTATTGACTTCAGTCTAAGTTTATTTCTTTCTGAATTATATGATCTCATTATTCTCTGCATCCTTTTTCCTACTTTCTTTTGTTGCTTCTTTCTCTGTTTTTAATCTTTACTATCATTGTTGCTGTTGTTGCAATTGTTGTAGTTGTTGTTTGTTCTTCCTTCTAGAAGAGGACCATAACATCAAAACGTTATGCCATAACTTTCAAGTGAATTGGATATAATTGAGGCAGGGCTATGTATACCAAGTCATTGGTCATATTCCCTCCTCCAGAACCATCTTGGTTCAGTGGTTAGATACAGATCAAGATGACAGGAAATGATTATGGATATAGTAGATGACCTTGGACTTTTTTAAGCTAAGATCTTCCCCAGGTTTCATTCAGACTGAGGCAATGCCCATTTATTGATTAAGGTTAGGTAAGAAATGATGCAAAGAATGGTCCCTTTTATCTAGTCCAGAAAAATTAATATAGGAGGAAAAGATCTTCAGTGTTTCTGGCCCAAACAGAAGCAATTGCTATTTACACTCATTCTGAGTTATTAGACCCAAACGATCAAGTGAGACTTGGCCTGGGCCCTATTGTTGGAATATCACCTAAAACCAGAAAAATCTGGGTTTAAGACAAAATCTTTACAAAATAAATCTACCCCATAAACCCCAAACTATCTTTAAAGTTTCAGTAATCAAAATTTACATTCCTTTGGGCAACAATCTTGTAACTGAGTACCTTGTTTTTAATGCCACCTCCTATTGCTACCAGATTAAGTCAAAAGTAAATTCATCAATATGAAGATTCCCTCCAATGGTAGAAATTTAAATCTCCAAATGCCTCACTAAATAGGAGTTACTATTAAATTACACTCAATACAATAATTGGAATGAGGATTCCTTGAGTTCAAGCAATTTAAAAAGAGAATTGATTAGTTTCTCCAATTCAGTTTAATCCCTTTATTTTGATTCAAATCCCTTTCCAAATGAGTAGTTGTATGGTAAACCAAATATCCTCAATGTGGAGGAGAAAAGAAAATTTGCATAAAATTTATGCATCCAAAGTATGTTTATTTAAGTATATTTGGTATAGCTGGCTAAAGAGAGTAGGAGCATACTGTAGGCCTCCCAATCTGTATTCAAATCAGGCTGATGGCACAGCAGTCCTACATTGTTTTCATTATATCATATCTCTTTGCATATTCCCCGTGTATTACATTTTTTTCTTTTATCTGTATTATTTTTGTTTTCCCATAAAAATTTAAAGCTCCTTGAGGACAAGGGATATCTCCATCAGGCAGCTAGGTGTACAGTAGACAGACTGCTGGATCATAGGGGGCTTGCTGAGTTCAAACCTGGTCTCAGACACTGACTAGCTGTGTGTCTGGGCAAGTCACATAACTCTGTCTCAGTTTTTTCATCAGTAAAATAAATAGGAAAAGGTAACGTCCAACCCATTCAAGTATCTTTGCCAAGAAAATCTCAAATGTGGTTATGAAGAGTCAAAAAGAACTAAACAATATCTCTTCTATGCTTCTTTTTTTAATCTAATGTTACATTATTTAGTATGATGTTAGGCATATACTTAATAAATATTCACATTAATAAGTATTGCTGTCCCTAATACGGTGCAAGGTTGTTTTTGATGTCGTTTCTTTTTTTGGTGTGTGTAGCCTGGCATTTTTTTTACGTCTTCATGATTGTCAAAGATCATTTGGTAGTCTATTTTAGAATGCTCAAGTTACTCAGAAGACTTAAGGAGATTTAAGACCCTTAAGCAATCAGTGGAATATCATTTACCATAACCTGATTTAGCACAGAGATGAATATAATCTTTCTCTAATATGATTTCTTCTATGCAGCTACACATTGCTAGAGAAAGTCACAAAATAGTCCAGTTGGGATTACTCCAAAACCATATTAATCAATTAATCAAGATCCTCACTGCTACATAGAAATAATTTTAGGGAAATACTGTTAACCTACCACATATTTCATGTTCAAAGTAACAACCTCACCGATGACTTTTCTACATATTTAGCAGATGGTTTCATCTTGTGTTTACTGATATGAATTAAAACATCTGATGTGAGCTTCCTTAACTCCTCCACTTTCTATCCCAGAACTTCTTTATATATTCATTCATCCTTTTATCCTTCCGTGTAATTAAAAAAACATGTTTCTTCCGTGGCAAAGTTTCTACTAATGCTCCCTTTTCCATCTTTCCCATCAATCTTCTCTCAATTGCATCATCAATCTCTTTCTCTCCACTGACTTCTCCTTGACCTATATAAATGTTCTCAAGACTCCACTGTCATTATAAATATACACTTTACCTATGTTCTGCTAACCCTTTACATTAATGTCTGGTTTCTTTCTTTCCTTTCATTTCCAAACTCCCACAAAATGTACTCAATAAACTACCTTACCAATCACTCACAACTGAGAGCTTTATAATTTGTCTTCCACTACTCTACTATATAATTTTCTGATAGAATAAACTTTCTTAAGACAGTGATATTTTCTCATGATACTTTCCTATGGATTAATTACTTTCCAGATACTGTAGCCTTAAGGGAAAAAAAATTAAACAAAAAATTTCATCATTTCATTATTTTGAAACATTTAATACTGGTAGTCACTACCCATTTTCTGGATTTTTCTGACTTTAGTTAACTAAATTTTCCTGGCTCTCTATCTACCTACTATTTGATATTTTTTTCTTTTCCCCAACTTATATTCCATTCTTTCTTCTCTTATATAGTTTGCAATTTTACTTTGGATCTCTTTTCATATTTCTTTATGCCCATTGCCAAAGTTCCATATATTGCCTCCATTACAAATAATTTTTTTTAAATTCTATTTCAATAAATAACTCCAAAATTCACCTTTCATGTCTCCTACAATGATCTGAATGTTTGATTGATACATCAATGTAACTCAAAATAAATCTCAATATTTTTCTTTAAAACTTGGTGTTTATGTATTTACATTTCCTTACTGGTATCAGTACACTTCCAAGTTCACATTTTCATTAATCAACTTTTTTTAAAAATCTATTTTCTATATTCAGTTTATTGTATCTGTTAACTTTCTATCCAAAATAATTCTTAGATTCTTTCCTTCACTGTAAGTTTTATAGTCATCAGCCTAAGTCAGAATGTTTTTGTTTTTGTTTTTTTTACTTGAGTTGTTACCTACCTAGACTCATCCCTTCCCTTCTAATTCTTCCTATGGTACTACCAGATTAATCTTTCAAATCTACATAGACAATCATATTCAAAAATATTGAATGACTTCTTTTTACGTACCATACTTATTAACATGGCACTCAAAACAGTCCACAAATTGGCATCAACATATCTTTTTATTTTTGTCATACAATATTGTCTATCAAGTATTCTTATTTCAGGGAAATCAAACATCATTCCCATGATTTAGGTATATACTCTACCATTCCATTCATTTACTTAGACTTTTCTTTCCTTATTCACAAGTGAAATGTTATCTGATCTTCAATGACTAGATCAAGAAAAAATTTCTTGAAGAATTCTTACTTATTCCTAAAAACTAGAAGTAAAATGGCAATTTATTTCTTAGGAATCCTCTTACAAAACCTTAGCATACTCAATTGAATATAAATATCTATTTTTACCACTGCCTTAAATCTTCTCTTAAGATTATAAGTTCTTTTGGGGAAGAAGAGTTTTAAATTAATTTTATTTTTCTCAGTGCTTAATATTATAATATGTGTTTAAATAAATGCTCCCTTACACTACAACCAACCACAAACAAGAGCTTTATAATCTGTCTTCTGTTCCTATTTTTGTTCTCTTTATTTCACATCTCTCTGAAACAAACTATATCCATTTTTTGTTTTGACCCTCTATTGCAACCTGTGGTGAGATAGAAATTTGGCAATAATTTTAATAGTCTTAAATGTCTTTAAAAAACTCCTACTTATATCAGCCACTGAATATTAGATATAAAAATGCCATTAATGATTATATAGTCCAACCTCCTCATTTTTAAAAATTGGGAAAAGTGAGGCTCTGTCTTATATATGAACAACAGCAACAGTAACTAATAGTTATTTAGTACTTACTATTTGCAAAGTACTGTGCTAAATTATTTGCAATTATTACCTGATTTGGTTCTTAGACTAATCATGGGAAGAAGCCTATTACTATTTTTATTTATTTATTTATGTGTTTTTTGCAGAGGTGATTGGAATTAAGTGATTTGCCCAAGATCATACAGGTAGGAAGTGTTAAGTGTCTAAGGCCAGATTTGAACTCTGGTCCTCCTGAGTTCAGGGCGGGTGCTCTATCTAGCTTTATTCATCATAAGCAGACTTTTAAATTACCTGCTTATACTTCTGAACTGAATTTATACAATCTGCATATAGATATGTCCTGTAAATAAGAAACAGTCATTTTATGCATAATATGCTTACATTAAACAAGTAAATCATAAAAACAATTTTAAAGTGTTTATAATTTTTTTTAATTGCTGATTTTCTTCATTGGCTATATTGATCACAGCTATAAAGCTTGAAGGGAACTCATGGAGGAGGAGATATAGCATCTATTTACAGATATGGAAAATGAGGCATAAATAGTTTGATTTGCCCAAGATCATACAACTAATAACTAAGGCAAGATTTGAATCTAGGTCTGCCTGATTCCAAAACTAGTGTTCTTACCCAATATACCATGTGGCCTCATATATATATTAAAATGGGACAGCTATTAACACAGTAGATAGAGAATTGGGCCTAGAGTCAAGATCAATTTTTCTCAGTTCAAATCATACCTGAGATACTTATAGGGCAAGTTATTTAACCCTGTTTATGAATTAGTGAAGGAAATGGCCAACTCCTTCAGTATCTTTGCCAAGAAAATTCCAAATGGGATTGTGAAGAAACAGAAACAACTAGGTAAACAAACAAAAAGAATGATATGAATATACACATGTTATATGTATATATACATACATACAAATAGGCACATATTTATGTATATATGTATACATGCATTATGTATAATGTATATACATGTATATATTACAAATATATATACATACACATGATGTATTATATGCATGCATATATATATTATATGTATATACACATATACACACACATATATATGTACACACAAACAGATAAACCCTTCTTAGTTTCCTTTCTTATCTTGCTCAGATTGTAGTACAGTTTTGAATAATTAAATAAAAAGCAAATAAGCAATCCTTTAGAAGAACATTAATGTGTTAAAATAGGCTTACACTTTTGCCTAAAATATGTATTTTATTAGTACTGCTATAACAGCCATGCCTTTTTTCCAAATTAAATGAAGCTCATGCATCAAAACAACAGCTAAAACTTTAACATGATATATTGTCTACTATAATACCTGTGAAAATGAATAAGCTATGAATAATTAGACAGAAAGTATACATTTTCTCAAAATGACTGAGCAATTAGAAGATTCTATGTATAAAATGTCACTGCTTCAGAATTTTGACTGTGTATTTTTATGTGTTGACATGCTTTAAAAATGATGAGACTATATAAAAATTTAGTCACAAAATGGATTTTTCATGAAACACATTTAAAAAATTAAGTACTACATCTTGGATTCTTTTTCATTGGTACTTCATTAAGAATTGGCTATCATTTGCTTTATAAGATAGTGATTGAATTTCAGAGAATATAAAGTTATTTCTTAAACACTTATTACAATAACTTAACCTCCCCATACATATATACTAAGTATCTTTTATCATATAAATTGCTTCATTACTCCCACTTTTGTTGTTGTTCTTGTTTCCTACTTTGTTTTCTTTCTGAAACTTCATGAAGCCCTTTGGCATTTTCTTGATAAATATATTGCAGTTATTTTTCATTTGCTTCAGCAGCTCATTTTACAGATGAGGAAACTGAGGCAAACAAGGTTAAGTAACTCGCCAAATATCACACAGTGTCAGAGGCTGGATTTGAACTTGGGTCCTACTGGCCCAGTATTATCTACTGTACTTCCAAACTGCTCCCTTTCTATTTGCTTAGTGATGTTAAAAGGTGGAGATTGATACAACTAAAACTGTCAAGTTTTTAAAAATTTCTTCAGCATACACAAAACTGTCACATATTGTTATTCTTTGCAGTCAGTTCTCAAATCATTTTCATTCTTTCTGGTAGCTTACAACAGAGAATGAAATAAAATATTTGTGAAACACTTTATAACTTTAGTTGTCAAATAGAATATAATATATGTGCCTATTATTGTCATAATTACTTGTCACATCTTTAACATGTATTTAATAGGACACAGATAGAAATTGTCCTACTGTTAACTATCTTATTTTTCTTTTACATTAACTGTTTGTGTGTTCAATTGTCTGGATGGACAAATTTATTTCTTTATTTAATTTAATAATAGTATTGAGATAGTTTCTTCCATAAAGTCATTGTAAGCGTCTTCAGAAAAACTCTACTGGAAGATTCTTTGCTTAAACCTTTCCACATGGCTTTGACTTTCCCTCCTAGATTTTTACATTTTGAAATATTTAGATTCTATATAGGTTGAGGTTCGTGAGGATTTGGTAGAGCTGTGACTATTTAAAATGGATTAAGTATTTTTTAAACATCAGTGTTATATATAGGCAATTGTGGGAAGCAGTTGTTTATGATTTGTTAAGTTTTTCCAGTCTTATACAACAATTTGTGACCACATTTGTATTTTTGACAAAGATACTGGAGTGGCTTGCTGTTTATTTCTTCAGTTCATTTTATAAATGATGAAACTGAGGCAAATAGAGTCAAGCGATGCAGTTACAATCACAGATAGCTAGTAAGTGCCTGAGACTAGTTTTGAATTCAAGTGTTTGAGGTTCCAGGCTTGGAGCTCTATTCACTTTGCCACTTAGCTGCCCCTGCCTATATACCAGTTATATATGATACATGTTATTTATTGAATTCTCAAGGAAATTTCAGTTTCATATTTGTAATGTGAGGTTTGTCACCTGTTGGTTAGCAAGCTTCTCAATTAATAAATTTTTCTAACAGGCTGTCTTTGTAAACACACAATTTTACAACTTTCAATATACAGTTTTTTATATAGATTGTTTCTATTGTATTCTTAAATTTTATTGTATTCTTAAATAATGAGCATTGATGAATAAATTCAAATTCCTTAAGGTTAACTTCTTTTTACTTCTGGTAGCAATGATAGCATCCTGATTTATTACCTTAAATTCTTGCATGTATATAAACAAATCCATGTTAGGCCATTTGTTTGTTCCATTCATGTTGAAAAATTTTTGAAAAATTTGATATGAAAAATCACCCATGGAGAGTTTTTGAATTCTTTTGCATCTTACTTAACATTTCATAGGTACCCTCTGAATGTACATTGCTTCCAGGTACATTAAACAAATCAACTTTTACCATTGTTTAGTGAAGTGATGATTACTTATTCAAACTAATCGCTATAGAGATCTGATCTATTTGTCATGTGTTTTAAGAATGTTTATCTATTTTATTCCCTTTTGAGAATAGAAATTTTATTTATATTTTTATGGCTAACAGAGAACAAACTCAAAAATTTGTCTGGGTTTTTATTAGGGTGTTTTGTTAGTTATATTTTTATAACTGACTTAGAGAAAAGACAATAGCTTGTCTCAGTTTTTTTTAGGGTGTTTTCTAAAATAGTTTACATTTCATTTTACAATTCTGAAAGTTTATATAAGAATGATATTGTATAAGTATTCATTGCTTTATACAGTTTTAACTGAGTTTTAATTCCTTTGATATATTCAATTACAGATTTTCTCTTTGATATATATATGCCTTACCTGGTAAAGATCAACATATTTGGGAATTTTTCCATCAATTGAGTCAATGTGACTTCCTGATTCAAGGAAAAAATGTTTTTAATATATTTTAACTTCTCATATATTAAGAATTGTTCACTTATTAAATACATTGCATTTTCATATCATTGGAGAAAAAATTAATGTGATGATTGTGTATTTTTTTAGTGAAGACATATAGTATTATGCCATTTTATGCATTAGTAATTATATAATAGCATGTTTCTATTCTTTCTTTAATTTGGGAACCATACTAATTTATATTTAGGAATTTTTGAAGTAAGTTTAAGGATAGGAAAATCATAATAACTATGAATACTCTCCCTGAAAAAAAAATCAATCAACAAACCTTAATTAAGTACTTCCTATGCTTCAGTTTACATACTAAATGCTGGAATACAAGGAAGATAAAAATAGTGATCTTTCTATGTATCCTCAAGGACATCACATTCTAAAAAGGGAAACAACATGTAAATAACTTTGCGTGTATTTATAGATATAGATAGATATATAGATGCAGATGTAGATATAGATATCTATGTTAAAGGTGGTGACTGATCTCATAGTCTGAAAAATTGCCATGCTGTAAAAGAATCATAATGCTCAAGTACCAAATTAATTATTAGGGAGGCATATTCTTCTTAATTTCTTTTTAGATATATGCCTAATTCTATTTTTCTCAACAGAAAGCATAATTTTATCTATTATCAATGGACAAGAACTTAAATGATGCTTCCATATTTATTATAGTTATTTTTAATGTACTTTATACAAAATATTCATAGTTGGTATCATGAGAGAAGAATGGATAAATGGACTGATAGATTAAACAATCTATATTGGAAGATAATCTTAGATGGAAGGCTTTAATAGCAGTGAAGGTAATGAAAATATTTCCATAAAAAGTAGAATTTAATTGAGTCTTAAAAGAAGTCAGGAAACCTAATACACAGAGGTGATGAGAGAGAGCATTCTATGCATGAGGTACAGTCAATATAAAGGTGAAGAATTAGAAAATAGAGCGTCATGGTGCAGGAATAACAAGTACTCTACTATAGCTGAGTTGTAGTTCCTATGGAATGGAGAAAGGTATAAGACAAATGAAAGAAAGGTCAGATTATGAAGATCTTTAAATTTTAAATAGAAGATTTAAAATTTAATTTTGGAATTAATAGGGAATCACCAAAGCTTATTGAGTAAAGGTGTGATATGGTCACATCTGTAATTAATTAATTTTTAGTAATTTGTTGATGCCTCTGAGATATCTAGTTTGAGAGGTTCAAAAAAGGCAATTAGTGATGTAGTCCCTCAGGAGAGCTACTACAGTTGGATTTGTACATCTGGGAGTGGTTATAAAAATTATAATGCATAATATTAAATAAAATTATCTTGATAATGATATGATGCACTATGCATTAAGTAGAAAATACTTCCATGATGAGATTAAATATTCTACTGTTCTTACTTTACTTGATTATATTTTATGAACAGGAAATGAATAAAACAAATGCAGATTGAAGTGAAAGGCTTTCCAGAAATAAAGAAAAAAACAATATTTATGTTATGATTCCTTAGGGCAGCTTATTTGAAAATCATTAATTTAAGAAAAAGAGCTTCTTAATAACCTTGAGATATTTTGATGTGTTCTTTTGTTGCTCAATAATAATTGTTTTTCTTTTAAGTCTGTATATATTGACTATCATCTCTGTATTATATATATATATATATCATGATAAAAGCTAATTTTTTTCTATTAAGTATACAAACAATGTTTGTTATAAACTTGGAGATCTAACTGGAATTCTCATCCTTTGATATTAGAGATTATTCCTTCTATTAAGAAAAGCAGAACTGTACCTCTGTGTAAGAAGCTGGCAATTTACTTTCCTGGAAATTTATACACACACACACACACACACACACACACACACACACACACATATATATATATTAAACTTTATCCTTTCTGTTCAACATTGGCCCTTTCTAGTCTGGCAGAGAATTTTGCCTTTTATTGCTTTTTAAGACCTAACTTTTCACTTTAAAATTGTTGTTAGTAGTAGTTGTTCTCATTGGTATCATCATCATTATCATCTTAGTTGTTGCAGTGTCAGGTCTCCTCAAAATAGTATAATATAATAATAAGTTAAATCAACTCTACAACATAAAAAAAAATTCACTGACCATAATACAACAGAATAAGATAAATGAAGCTGATGACAGGATGAATGACAAAAGCATAGCACATATTGTATGGCAAAACAAACTGAAGGCATAAGTCTGAGCTTGAGAAATATTATATAGAAGAAAAATTCAACCTATTAGAGAAAACAGGAGAAGAGAGAATTGTAATAGTCCTTGTCTATAGCAGGTATGCATGCAGCACATTTCTTCAATAGGATGCTACTCATTTGCAGTCATTGCCTATTTGACATATTTTTTTTTATTCAATGCATCCAACATAATATCAGGCATATAGTAGATGCTTCAAAATTTGTTGATTTAGTGATTAAATCACATGTAGAAATAACTGAAGTAGAGCAGAGGGTTGTATTCAACTTTGTGCAAAGTGCAGACATAATCCCATACTGCTAAGAATCCTCTAGAGAATGACAATAATCATCCATAATTAATACTCTCCCTCCTCTCCCTTTTCCTTTTCTCTCTCCCTTCCCTCTTTCCCCTCCTGTCTCCCTCTCTGCTCCTACTCCTCCCTCCTCTTTTTATATGTGTGTTTATATAGTTGTGTGTGTATATGTGTGTGTGTGTATGTAATGGATATCTTTCATTAGATTTTTAATTTCTTGAGGACATGGATTGTCTTTTGTCTTTTTTTTTTGTTTGTTTGTTTTTCCAATGCACAACACATTTGGTACATAGTAGGTACTAAATAAGTGTTTATTAATTACACTATTGAAAGTAATTTAGATGGGAGTGAGGGGAGAGTTTCTCAATTCAATTAAACATTTGTAATTTAATTCTACTCTATGCTAATCACTATGCAGGATACTGGAAAAACAAAGAAAAGTAAGAAAAGTCCCTGCTATCAATCCTTTTTTTTAATGAGTTTCATGTGATTCTTTTTTTTTTTTTTGGTCACCCTAGGATGAAGACTTTGAGTGACAACTTCTAGAGTCACTAAGCTTCTGTATGTAAGTATACATATGTATTTGTATATGCTCATGTATATATATATATATATATACATATATACATATATGTGTGCATATCCACACATATATACATAAATATACAAATATGTGTATATATAGTCTTTTTAGCAGTACATAATTATGTCTTAACAGTTCAGCACATCATTTCAATCCTTAGCACAATGCAAATATATGAAGACAGTAATATGCTGAAAATAACAGCAATTGTCTCAAAAGTAAGCCACATATTGATTCCCAAGAAAGCAATATAAGTTCACAGCAATTATGATTCAATTATATGTTTAAAGACTAGAAAAAAAGTTAGCAGCCCATCTTCAGGTAAATCCAATAAAAGCTAATGATGCTATGGAACACAAAATCCAAACCTTAAGCAAGTAATGTTTTTAGAAAGTGAAGAGGGTTCAGAGTTTTTCAAAACCATGTCACAGAACTAGTCTAATGATGGGAGAAAGGAAGAAAAAATACTATGAGAAAATAAAATTAATAAAGAGGATGATCCCAAATTAAAGTCACTTTTGTAATAAAACACTAACTTTCTTGAAATTAGTGCCCATTTTAAAACTCTATTACTTTTATTATATTTATTATATCATAAACTTCAGTAGGCCTAACTAATACAAAAAGCACTGGACTTGAAATTAAAGAGCAAAGGCTTGTTGATCATCCTGAATATTTTCTAATGCTGCAATATTAGGTAAGTCAAATAACCTTGCCAAACTTCTATTTCCTTTAATATGTACATAAAAATACTTGTACTTGTTCACATATAATTTGTGTTAAAAATACTTTTGGAAACTTTCAAACACTGTGATAATATGAATATGCACAATTACTATTATATATTCCTACTATAATCAGTTAAATATGGCTTATTTCTCTTTGGTTCTTATCAAAGTTACTTCTTGAATTTTATAAAGCAAGCATCTGGACTTCCTTCCGGGGGTGGAGCCATGGTGGCGGAGATCAGACAGGATTCTCTGTAACCTCCTCTAACCTCCCCTCAAACCAACAAAATATGAAGCCTCTAGACTGATTCTGAAGCAAAAAAATCCACAATATCTGGAGAACAACACGATTCTAGAAGAAGATACTCTGGAAGAACCTCAAAACAGGTTTGTTTTAATGGGGCAGGGGGTGGCCTACTGAACCCAGACTGCAGCACAGGGAGACCGGGGCAGGGAGCTGGAGCAGGGAGCTGGAACAGGAGTCAGAACAGGAGTGGGAGCGTTGTGCTTTTCACACACCTGGGAGTCTTCTGCGAGCCTCTTGGAACAATTTGTCCTGATTGTGGGCAGGTGGTTTGGAGGGTCTGCCTTTTGAGGGGGATAGATTGTGAACCACTGAACCCCTGATGAGCATCGTAACTAGCTGCCATTACACAGCACCTTAAAGCAATCAATCAAACAACAGGTCTGATAAGCACCAGAAATAATTCAATCAGCGGAGCTGCCCAGCCCCTGACATAATTCAATCAGCAGAACTGCCCAGTTCCTGAAATAACTCAATCAGCAGAACTGCCCCAGGGCAAATTAAAGCAGCTGTCCCACCTTTGCCCTAAACAGACCTCACACCATTAAAAAAAATGAATAAAAAACCAAAAAGAGCTCTCACCATAGACAACTTTTATGGAGAGAGGGAAGAACAGACCTCAAATCCTGAGGCCCCTAAAGGTAAAGCAACTCCAGAAAAAGCCCCAAAGAGAGACATAAATTGGTCTCCATGTCACAAGGCTTTCTTTGAAGATTGCATAAAAAATCTTAAAAGAGAGTTAGAAGAAACATGGGGAAACGAAATGAGATCACTGCAAAAGAAAATAGAGAAAATGGAAAAAGAATGCGATGAACAAAAAAATGTAATTGGTCAATTGCAAAAGGAACTAAAAACAGCAACTGAAGAAAATAAGACATTAAAAATTAGAATCGAACAATTGGAAATTAATGACTCATCAAGACTTCAAGAATCAGTTGAACAAAAACAAAAAAATGAAAAGATAGAGAAAAACATGAAATATCTCCTAGGAAAAACAACTGACCTGGAAAATAGATCTAGGAGAGACAATCTAAGGAATATAGGGCTTCCTGAAAGCCATGATGAAAAAAAGAACCTGGACACTATATTCCAGGAAATCATAAAAGAAAACTGCCCTGATATTTTACACCCAGAAGGCAAAATACTCCTTGAAACAATCCACCGATCACCTCCTGAAAGAAACCCAAAAATTAAGTCCCCCAGAAATATCGTGGCTAAATTCCAGAACTATCATACCAAGGAAAAGATATTACAAGAAGCCAGAAAGAAACAATTTAAATATCGGGGAGCTACAATTAGGATCACACAGGACCTAGCAGCTTCTACTTTCCGAAGGGCCTGGAATCAGATATTCCGAAAGGCAAAGGAACTTGGATTACAGCCAAGAATAAGTTACCCAGCTAGAATGAGCATTATCTTCCAGGGAAGAAGATGGTCTTTCAATGATATAGGAGAATTTCACCTATTTCTACTGAAAAGACCAGAACTGAACAAAAAATTTGATCTACAAACACAGAACACAAGAGAAACATAAAAAGGTAAGAATAAAAAATAACTCTTGAGAACTATATTTATGTTATAGATACTTATAGAATGAGGGTTGATTTTATGAATCGATTATTACATTATGATTAGGATATGATTACTGTGATTTTATGATTATTATCATATGATTACTGTGATTTTATGATTATTATTATATGTTTATTGTGATTTTATGAATCTTATGATATGATAAACTGAAAAAGAAATTAGAGGTAGAAAAGGGATAACACTGGAAGAAGAGGAAAAGGAGGTAAAATAAGGGAAATTACATCACATGTAGAGGCAAAGAAAACC
>JAJPUD010017440.1:0-25261 GCA_023553655.1 Myrmecobius fasciatus
AAAGACTACTTTTTCTTATATCTGTAACTGAGTAGTCCTTAGTAGTATTTGTTGATTAGAATGAACAATGATAGCACTAAAATTTAAGAACATCATCCCCCTTCCCCAAGAGATCAGGCTTATATGGTAACATATTTGTACATACTAGAGATAATAAATAAAAATGTTTATTCCAAACTAAAATGTTACTATTTGCCTATACTTAGTTGTGTTTAAAGTATATTTGCACACATAGGAAAAATTATAGTAAAATTATTGAAATAAAATCTAAAAATTTTTGTCTCAGTTGCTGCAAGTGACACTCTTAGTTGTGAGACTGGGTGACTTCAGGTAACTTATTTATTCTCAGATAGACACAAGAGCTTTTCTTCTTCTCCCAGTTACCCTTTTTCTGGCAGGAGGAGGACTTTTGCTTTTGCTTACCTCCCAGGACTATTGCATCAGTTAATCCAATCCTTCTGAGGGTGTGCTTGGAGCTTTTAGAAAACTGGCACTTTGTAAATCAATGTGGTGGGATTTCAGGGCTCCAGATAAAATTCCTGGCCTGCAATGAATTTACTGACTCGGAGAGATTGGATTTTTAACCAATGGCTTGGGGTGATTTTTTTTCTTCCCTTAACAAACTCAAGATGGATATGATTCAGTTCTTTGGCTGGCCTGGCTAATCAAAATGCTCTGTTCCACTTGGATGTTGCCTTAATTTTTTTAGAGGTTAGTTGGAGGTTGAAGGACAACAGAAGTGTGTGGACAGCATCCCCTTGGCTTTTGTATATCCCTTGACTAGAAAATTTCTCTAAGGAGAGCCTCCTTATACTGACTGATGGGAGTCATAACGTAGTCTTGCTTTCTCATCCAATGAGGCACTTTTTGGTGTTCAGCAACCCATCAGCCCTTCCCTGAGAATCTCCTTAACCCATGTGCTGGAGGTAATGTCCGGTGTTCATCCTTCTAACATTGCACGGGTAGCAACTATCAGGTTCTTCTGAGCTAGCCCCCACATTGTCTGCTCATTGTTAGTCCATGAGACTTTGGTTTTTGCTGTTTCATGTTTATAGAGCTTCAGTGGTATTGTACCTTAGACCCATCATCTTTTTTTTTTTCTTTTTGCTGAGGCAATTGAGGTTAAGTGACTTTCCCAGGGTCACACAGCTATAGACCCATCATCTTTAGATCATTCTTAGCATTATAGATCTAGAATTAGAAACAGGTGTGGGCTGGAGCCAGCTGATTCTTAAATTTTCAGTATAAATATTTACATATTAGTAATCCACCAAGGCTACAGATCAGGACTTCATATATTGTTTTATTGGTTGGGTAGGCTTAAGAATATAATGGAGAAAATGGTGCCCATTAAACTTAAATATGGCCTGCTCAGAATTTTTCTCCAGAAAGCTGATTGTTAAATATTTACCAGTACACCAGTAGCTGGAAGGGACCTTCGAGTTCCCTCTCTTTGTAGACATGAAGGAACCAGGGCCCAGAAAAAAAAATGAGATAAATTGTCAGAGTTTGTTTAAGTATGAAATAGCTCAGCTGGACTGTAAAACTTTGGCCCTATATCAAGTACTTTCTGCTATATAATGTTGCCTTGACAAAGTATTTCTAAAGATCCTTCGTGTCACCTCTACCTGGAGGTGCCACCATCAGCAGCCACATGCTGTCATTAGAAAAATATTGGTTCCCACTAAGTTCTGCCAGAGTTAACAGAATGGAAGCTGGCTGGATCTATAACTCGGAGATCAATGGATCAAACGCACCTTCTAGAGGAAAGCAGTGTTTTATGCTATGAGGAAGAGTGTCTGTCGTCAGAGAAGATTTCTGACACAAATCTATGACCTTGAGAAAATCCTTTACTGCCCCCTCAGTTTCTCCATCTGGACTAAATGGCCTGTCAGCTATAAGTCACGTGGTTCCCTGACACCTTACTACCTCTGTGATCTTGGGCAAGTGACTTTACTTGGCCCCCTGAGCCCTTGGTTTTCTCCCCTGCAGAATGATGGGGTTGGAGAAGTTCTGGAGAGGATGGGATTCTGAGATGTCTTCTAGCTCCCATTCTCTGCTCTGATGAACCATACTACAGATGGCAAAGCCTCCATATCTTAACCAATGGTCTTTGTGAGTTACTGTAGCCCACTCTGGCCCATCCTTACCTTATCAGTTCCAAAACACATCTAACCATGTCACTCCCCCCCCCCCACTCCACCTGCCACTCTCTAGTGACTTTCTATCAACTCCAGAATGAAAGAGAAAATCCAGTTTGGTCTTCAAAGCTTTTGGAAGATCTGCCTCCCCCTGCCAAACCTCCTTCCCCCCAACTACTACTGACCTGGTTGTTTCTCACCTGCAGACTACCTTGTGTCATTGTGTGTGTGTGTTTGTGTGTGCGTGCGCGCGCGTGCACACACACACACACAAACACCACTCAGGACAGTGCCTGACACTTAATAAATGTATATTAACTGACAAAAGACCTTTGACTTTTGGATCAGTCTTCCCGAGGCTGCCATCCTTTAGCTTCAGTTCTCAGCCTGGGATCTGAGAATTTATAGTTTTAAAAATATTTGTTAATTGTATCCTGAAATAGTTGGTTTCTTTGGAAATCCTTTTTTCTTTTATACATTTAAAAACCATATTATGAAGAGGGAATAATGAGCTTCCCCTGAGTGCCAAAGAAGGTCACAACCCCCCAAAAGTCAAGGGCCTTAGTACTGGCCAGTGAGAAGCATCCTTCCAAGCTGAGGAGAGCTTTTCTCTTGCTTGAAGCTTTCCTACCAGTGAGATAGGTCCTTTCAGAGCCTGAAGTAAGCTTGACTGCTAGGAAAACCCTAGGGCCATCTTCATATTCTGGTAACAAATGAAGAGGTTTTTAAATTTGTATCCAAGATAATTTTTTTTAACAATCTTTTTGGAATATTTCTGATCATGTTTAATTTGACAGAGTGCTTTCCATTTGCAATAAGAAAGACCTGAGTCTGAATTCTGCCTCAGGCATTTATTAACTGTGTGATAATGGATAAGTCACCCAAGCTCTCTGGGGCTGGTTTCCTTGTCTGTAAAGGAATAGCCTGAAAGATCTGGGAGATTTTTGCTCTTCTTCCATGTGGCTCTCTGTTGGTTTCCACGTGGGTTCTTAGCACCTGAACTCTCTAGATCTTGTCTGGCTCCTCCCCACTCCCCACCCCCATGGTGAGGCTGCCTAAGGGCCAGGGATAGAAGACTTTTTGTCCTCATTGTCCTTGACCCCTCCTGCCCCTTTTACATAGGTCACATTCTGTTTCTTGAGCCCAATCTTCCCTAATGTCTTTTTGAGGGTCTCAGCCTTGTTCTCACATTGCCTTTTCATATTTTTGCCAGCTCTTTGTTCTCTTATCATTGCCCCCACCCTGGCACTTCTCCTCATGTCTGGATTGTTTCAGTAGCTGCTGGGGAGGAAGTAATCTAAAACCTCCATTTCTCCCTGTTCCAGTCTTTCCTCCATTCAGCCTCCAAAGGGATTTTTCTAAAATACAATTCGGATCACATCCCTCCCTCCTCAGTGGCTCCCTATTGCTTTCAAGATCAGAAAAGGGATTTTCTTAACATACAGTTCTGATCATGTCCTTTTCTCCTCAATAAACCCTAGTGGCTCCCTATTGCCTTCAAGATCAGCTAGAGAAGGCTCCTTCTGGCATTCCAAGCCCTTGATAACCTGTTCCTTTCTCCCTTTCCCATCCTCTCAAGCCTTACTCCCCACCACATACTCTGTCCAGGGACAATAGCCTTCTGGCAGCTCCACAAACAGACCCTCCTTCTCTCAGCTTGGGGATTTTCTCTGGTCATCTCCTGCCGAAATGCTCTTCCTCCTCTGCTCCAATTACCTCCCCCCCAGCTTCCTTTCCATTCCAAATAAAAATTCCACTGAAGATCCCACAGGAAGTCTTCTCAAAATTCCTGTGCCTTCCCTCTGTTAATGACTTCCTATTTATTCTTGTGCCTTGTATATATTTATTTGATGTTGTGTTCCCCATTAGATTGAAGGCCTATCTTTTTTGCACCCAGAGTTTAGCACAATGCTTGGTGGGGAATTGACAATTATTACTAAATGTTTATTGATTTCTACAAACCTTAAAGTAAGATGTCTTTATCTGGTATCTAGGAACTTTTAAAATGATATATAAATGGATGGATAGATAGATATAGATAGCTACATTTCCACAGAAATGGTGTTTTTTTGTAATCTTATGGATTTTTTTCCCATGCATTTAAAAACATTAGTCTGAGAAAGGATCCAGAGAGATCACCAGATCACTAAAGGGGTGCACGGCACAGGAGAGTTCAAGACCCTCTGCTTCAGAGCTTATGCTGTCCCTGTACCAAGATTCTTCTCTCTGGCCTTTTCTTCCCCTTGTTTTTTCCCCTTGGCAAGCTCCTTTTATCCTCACACTCTGCAACTGACTCCCAAATGCCTTGTGATTTGTTGTTGTTTTGTGCCCATAGTAATTTTCAGGTCTTTTAACCTCTTGGAAACCTCAGTTTCCTTATCAGTTCAATGGGGATCATAATGCCTGTAGCACCAACTTCTCAGCATGGGAATCAAATGAGAGAATGCCTGCCAAACACTCTGGAAACTTGGACATGCTGTAGAAATGTCAGCTGCAGTTAGTATTATTCTGACTTGGGAGATGCTGTCGCCAAAAATTAATACCTGCAGCCCAAACTTCTCTTGGCAGCCTCCCAACCTGTAGCTCCCAAGCCTACAGGACATGCACTGTTGGCACTTTGAGGGACCCCAGGGTTTCTTTATTCTAAGTTTTTACTCTCATCCACAGAGACTCCCTTCCGGCTTTGATCTCTAAGGCTCCCTTAGTCTCTTCTGAAGTTCTCTGCTCTGTTTTAGAATGGAAGTAGCCTGCGGGCCAAACCTTCTAGTAATCTGGCTTAGCCAAATTTGCTTGGTTCCTAACTACTTGATGATTGATGAAATGCACCACACCCCAAGGCTGCTCATTGATCACTCCAAGGTCTACCTCTTTCTTGGAATACTTTTTTCCTTTTCATCTCTAGATCTCTGGGAGGACTTCTCTTGGTCCCTCCAGTTAGTGATGCTCTCTCTGGTCATCCCACCCCATGAAGTGGGCATTAAGATGCAAACTGGGGCTGTTGGGCTTTTCCTTTGACTTGTATTCCTTCTATTCACTGCACCTGAAATCCACCCTAGAAGGTGCTTCCCTAGACCAGTGAATTGAAGTCACTTTCGTTTTTTTCCCCTTAATTTTCTCTTCCTGTAAAATGGCTAGCTGACTATAGGGGTCCCTGGCAGAGCTATGGCCCGTGAGATGAGTCTGGATAGCATCTGGATAGGATCAGAGGTTCAGAATTAGAAGGAGGTTAAAAGAGAGGACATAGCTAGTCCCCTGCCCTCATTCTACAAAAGGGGAAACTGAGGCACGGTGAAGGAACTGGACTAGACCAAGGCTATGAAAGTTACAGGACCAGATTTGGAGCTGAATGGGACCTTAGCTCCCCAGCAGACTCCTTCCCCATTTTTTTTTTTAAAGAATGAGGGACCCATAGAAATAAAGACTTGTTCAAAATCACACAGGTAACTCACAGTAGAGCCGTGATTCCTCAGACATTAGTTTGGAGGGTCTTTCTTCTTGCAGAAGGTAGCTATGTTGGGAGTGAATGGGAGAGTGGGCTTTGCCAACTTTCAATTTATACCAAGTGGGGGTGGAAGGGTGGGAGTGAAGCTACACAAAGTTCTTTAAAAACACACACGTGATGTGTCTGCCCAGTTGGGCCAGTCCAAATTGCCTTCTGCTGACTGAGCCAGACATAGACCTGGGACTCTGGCCCATAGAATGGAGAAGATGGAGGCCCAAAGGGAGGCAGAATGGAAGAGGCAGCAGGGGCTTCCGGCCCCCTCTCTGGCACTTCACCTAGCAGGAATTCCGTCCCCCAAGCCCATTAAATAATGGCAGGTGGTCTTTTCTCCCAGAGCTGCCTAGAGTATGGAGACAGTTAGCTGGGAGGGGTCTTTGAGTCTTCAGCATCTAGCACGGTGCCTGACCAATAGTAGGTGCTTCATAAATGTGTGTTAGATGAATTGGCTGACTGTTTGATTCCAAGGTTGGCTCTCTACCCACTAGTCCCAATTGTCTTTTATCCTCAAGATCTACACTATTGCCAGCATTAAACACACACACACACACACACACACACACATACACACATACACACACTTATAAGAAAGGAATAGAACAAACACTTATTAAGCACCCACTATGTGCCTGGCATTGTGCTGAGTGCCTGATAGGTATTGTTTTGATCCAACAGCCCTGGGAGATAGGTGCTATTTCCTAGAAGCTACTGAAGGTCTGAGGCAGGATTTGAATTCTACTCTTTCTGACCCCAAGCCCATTGCTCTATCTGCTGTGTCACCTCATTGTCCCTTACAAGAAAAGGCAGTAGGATGTAGAGTATGAGCTTGGTGGGGGCATGTCTAATTAAGTTTTTTTTGATCATTGTATCCATAGGGACTGGCAATATTAGGCACAGAATTCAGAGATTGGGATTTCAGTGGCTATCCAAGGAGTCCCGTTATCCCTGATTTTAGCACCAGGCCAGACAAAGGCGGTGTAAGAGGGGCTGTCACCTCCCAGTCCCGAGAGCCGAGATCACATTGGCCTTTGGGGGCTGTCATTCTATACTGCTGACTTCTGGTGAGCTTGCAATCCCTGGAGGCCACTGGGTATTTTTTATAACACTGATAAGCATTTAATAAATGATCCCTGAATGCAAGTTGGTAGTGACCTTGGTCATTCTGCTCCTTTCTCTGCACTTCCCCTCTTTAGCTGAAAACAAGAATGAGCTAGAGAACTCAGAACAGAACTGATGGTTTAACTTTTCAGTGGAACCTTTTACATCTTGGAAATGGGCAAATGCCAACAAGATCAGGACTTGATTTGTTGTTCTGTCTAAACTTCACCATTTAAAAAATGATGAAGAAAATATTAATGATTTGGACTAATCTTTAAAAAGTGTCATGAGCACATTTTTTTAAAAAAAGAAATCTGGTTATTAAATTTTGACCCACCCTACTAGTGGCTAAAAAACCTACTAAGTGTACCACCAAGATTACTGAATGTAGAGGCAATATATTTGGATTCTAGTCCCAGCTCTGCCTTAATCTCACTGTGTAACCTCTCTTTCTCAGTACCTTAGGCTTCCTCATCTCTAAACTGAGAGACTGGCCAAAATGGCAGCTTCTCACTTCCTTACATGGTAATACCCCCTCTCTGTGTTTGAGCTGGCTGCTTTCTGGGTCTAGAATGCACTCCTGTCTATCACCCTCTCTTTATTGGCAAGCTCAACCAAATCATCTTGTGTTTTAACAACCAAATAAGTTGGTATTTGGTCCCACTCTAGATGCTGTAAGTATATTTGGATGTGTTTTTTGTGTCCCCTGTAAGGAAGAAGCTGTTTGGGAGTAGGGATTGACTTCATTCTCAGTACTTGTATCCCTAGGCTTTTAACCAACCCTTGTGGATTGGTTGACTGAAGACAGATACTTAATATTTATCCCAGTCCTCCTCCCATCCTAGATCATTCCTGAAATTCACCCAACTTTTGTTCTTCTTTCCCTCCCTTCTTTCTTCTCAAGACTTCTCTGCCATGGTTCGCTTAAACATCAAACTATTCATTTTAGACATCTCCTTAATTGCTATGAGACTTTTAATTTGTTCAGGATAATAGTGCAAATGTCTGAGAGCTGGGAATTAAGCCCTCCAAGGTTGTTAATTTAATCACCAGGCCAAGGTATCCCTGTCCTGACTAATGAAGGAAAGACAGCCAAATCCTTTGCACAAAGGGGCTGGGTCATTACTGACCACCTAGTCTGAGATGAATGACCCGGTCCTGCTTTATAATGAGTTAATAAAATGTCAGAGCTGGAAGGGACCTTGGGGATCATCTTAGAAGACTCATTTAATTTTGGAGCTTGAAGTACGCTACCAAATGCATCCAGAGTAAAGAAGACAGCTCCAGAAATACTATATGGGGTGGGATGGAGCCCTACTGTGTGCCAACAGACTCTGGAGAGGGGGTGTTGTGATCCAGCGTGTGGAACAGACCAGGAAGCTCATAAACATAGTGGGGGAGCAAAGCCTACTTCATTTAAGCAAGCACTCCAGCTTTCCTGGGCGAGCCCTTTGAAAGAAAGAAGGACCTCTGTCCCCATGATAAATTAGCTTGTTTATTCCTCTCCTGCTTATTTCTATCCTGCTGTTGGTTAGTGTAATGAAGTAGAAAGCCATTGTGCGTGCTCGTTGGGTGGTGATGGCCTGGCACCAAAGGGGGTAATTGAATAGAAAGGCGGAATGCTGTTGGTGCATGGGAGAAGTTAACACCACATGAGGTCACTGGGCTTCAAGCTTCAATCAATGTGGGCACAATGCGGCCCACTGCTTCAAAAGGGTTTGTTTATAGTGCAGGAGGAAGGGTCAGTAGTTAATCTGAAATGCTCTAGGTATGTTTTCCTTCCCCTGAGAAGGTACTCAGGCTGTGTCATGGACAATTGTAAATATCCTCCAGGGAGGGATGGAAGTGGGATGGTGTGCTGCAGGCTTAAAGAGACTGGGGGGATTCTGACAGGGGCTCCCCAAGGCTGCTTTTTAAAAAATCAGATTTGTTACTGAAGACATTTAAAATAAAATCTTCATTTCTTTTCCCTCTAAGGTTACCGAGTATCTACTTTGCATGTTGTGTGCCATATACGTGTATATTTCCTATATCCATATATTTAGTGTATTTATATTTTCTGTGGACACACAGACATGTAGATGTATGTAAATGTGGATGTGTATACACATATTTCTATCGATTTATCCATCTATCGGTTCTTAACTTTGAACCCACAAACTTGGTTTTTGAAAAATCGGTTGATCCTTGCATCCCAACATCATTAGTTTCCTGTGCAATTCCTGGTTTTGCGTATTATTCAGGTCAGGTCCCTGAGTATTAAGGTGCCTGGCATTGTGCTTGGAATATATTGAATGACAGGATGCTGAGAAGGGGTCTGTAGCTTTCCCAGGATGTCCCACATAGCAAAGTGACCCATAACTCTGTCTCTATGTCCCTGGAGGTCAGGGCTGCCTTCTTTCTGTCCCCAGGCCCAGCGCCTGGCCAGAGAGTACGCTCAAAATAAGTGTTTGTTCACAGAAGCCCAGATTTACGGCTGGAGGGGGTCATCTCATCAAAGGGTAAGGGACTTGCCCAAGATCAGGCAGAGGTGGGATTCAAACTCGAGCCCTCGGATTTGAGATCTCGTTCTCTCTAGTATACAGTGGGCTTCCCCAACTGCTGACTGCTGGCGCGCCTCCATCCTACCCTGCTCAAGGGGCCAGCGCTTAGACCAAGGAATAATGCAAAAGAAAAAGAACAGGACAGTTCAGCAGAAATAACTGGCTTCAGTGTCCACACTCCTGGTTCCTTACCTAGGCCTAACAGGGCAGGGAGATACATCTCCAGGCACTTCTATGGGACAACCCAAACTGCCAACTTCTGCCACAAAAGGGAATAAAGGAGGGAGCCTAAAAGGATGGAGTTGGAATACAAATGAACAAGTGCTGGATATAGCCCAGAGAAACTTGGAACAACTGTTACTGGAAGGCATCCCGGGTAAATGTTTAACAACCAGCTCCCCGGGGCTGGGGAAGATGTACATTGCACACACTTATGCTTTATCTGCATTATTAACATTTTCTCTGTCACTTTCTTGGTCTAGGTGACAAAACAATAAATCTAGCCCTGATTTGCAGTATTTTGGAGGTGTAAATAAATTCTCACGCTAGAAATTTAACATCACACTAAAAATTTAACAATCAGCTGAGCTGATAAATGGGATGTTTTTTCCTATATATTCTGGGGATACTGTGATGACCATGAAGTCACCCCATCAACCCTTCCCCAATGGCCTCATTTATACAGATGCCTTTCCCCTCCCAAGTCTCCTGCCTGTTCCCTCTAGGAGATGCTGGTTGCTATGTTCCTATCATTGACTCACTTGCTGCTTTTTGACTGCCAAGAACACCGCCCTTTTGTAATTACTACTGAGGGCCTTTAAAGGCAGAGGGGGCCGGCCCCTCTGGCTCAGGGCAGCAAATATCTGGCTTTCAGCATCTGCTTCTGGAAGGAATGACATGAAGCTCACCGATAGACCAGCAAAAAGCTTTCTTCCCCTGAACAAAACGTCAGGACCTAATCCCTGGGGAGGTGCCCCTTAATGCTAGGTCATCGTGGGGGTCTTTTTCAGAGTACTCGTTCATTACTGTAATATCCCTGAGAGGTATGCAAGGCAGGGCAAGTATTTTATTCCCATTTGTTAGATGAGAAAACTGAGTCACATGGATGGTAAGTAACATGTGTACAGCCAATTCTCTTACCTGATATGCCCTCCTTTTTTTTTTTTCTTTTCTTCTTGACATCCCCAGATCCTTTTAAGAATCAGCTCAGGTAGCACCTCTTTCCTGAGGCCTTCCCTGATCTGCCCTTCCCCACCTTTAGCATATTTTGCCCTCCACTATTATTTCATGTGTACATATCTGTGACCATGTTTTCAGCCCAAGAGGATATTAGATCCTTGAAGCTGGGGACTGTTTTTCCTTTATTCTTTGTGTATCCTCAGTGTTTTGGCACACAGTAGGTGCTTACTTTGTTGTCCCCCAGTGCTTAGCACATAGTTGGTGCTTCATAAGTGTTGATTGACTGAATGGCTGTCTTGGAAGGAGGTCTGTTCATCTGGTGGAATAGAGTAAGTCACCCAAAGCAGGGAATGTGTCACTTTTGGTTTAAGATCTCCAGTGCCTGACACCTACAATAGAGAAATCTTTTATTAAGCACCTCCTATGCACCAAGTACTATGTTAAGTGTTACAAAGATCAGCAGAAAGAAAAGCTCTGATCCCTGGGAGCATTAAGTAGGTGTTTAATAAATGCTTGCCTATCAGTTGGAGGTGTTTTCCATGTGAATTGAATGACTTCTTGTGAGCCATGTGCAGACAGCTTAAGTGTGGATTATATTCCAGGCACCAAACTAAGCCCTGGAAACATAGTGAAAAAAATATTAACTAATAATAACTAGTATTTATATAGGGCTTTATAAATATTATTCACAACAACCTTAGTAGGTAGGTGTTATAATTTTCCTCATTTTACAAATGAGGAAATTGAGGCAGACAGTGGGTAAGTGACTTGCCTGGAGTCACAAAGCTACTAAGTGTTTGAATCTGAATTTGAATTCAAGACTGCTAGCCTAGAACTCTAGTTTTCCCACCTCAGTTTTTTCATCTGTCTAATGGGATTAATAATAGCACCTACCTTTCAGAGTTCAAATGAGGATGAGATTAGACATTTGTAAAATACTCTACAGACATTATATAGATTCGGTTCTATTTTTATTATTCTTAATTAATGGTCTCTGAGGTCCCTTCCCAGATTCCATGATTCCTGTTGTCCTGATGCTACTAATGAAGATCTCCAACTCCCCCATTGCTTTTTATTGCTATAGCTTATTGAGCACCTTCCTAATTAATTCAGAAAGTGCCAGCACTGGGAAGAGACTGGCTTACCACAGTGCCCCAGAGACATGACAACAGCAACAATAATAACTAACATTTATAGAACACTTGCTATATGCCCGACACTGTGCTCAGCACTTTACAATTTCCTCATTTGATCCTTGCAACAGCCCTGAGAGGTAAATTTAATGGTTATTAAATTCCCTTTTTACAAATGAGAAAAATGAGGCAAGTAGAGCTTAAATAACTTGTTGAGTCTCTACTGATTTGAACTCAGATCTTCTGCTTCACACCCAGTGCTCTGTGCACTTTGATATCTAGTAATAATAGCACTTATTATACCAGGTTGATATGAGGATCAAATGACATAATATTTTTACAATGCTTTGATAACCCAAAGGTACCATATAAATATTAGTATTCCTAATCAATAAATCATAAATATTACTAATGATGATGGATATAGGGCTTTTAGATTCACGAAGCTCTTTAGAAAGATCATCACATCAGATCCTCATAGCAATCTTTTGAGGCTTTTAAGGATTATAGAGATTATTATACCCATTTTACAGATGAGTAAACTGAGACTTAGAAAGTTGGAGTGACTGACTTGCCCATTTATAACATACCCAGTAAGTAGTGTAAGGGATTTGAACGTAGCTCTTTCTGATCCTGTGTCCATCATTCCATTTATCATATAAACTACCTATAAAATAAGAGGATTGAGCCAGACAATTTCTTTTTTTGTTTGTTTTTATTGGAAATACTTTATACTGTGTTTATTGGAATAACTTTAGATTGTACCCATTGTAAATAATGCTAGTTTATTGTTTTGAATATACACTTTATGTCACAGGTGAAAATATTCCTTCTATGTCTATGCTTTCTTTTTAAAAAATGCTTATTCAAAGATAATTATATTAATATCCTTAAAACTCATTATTGGGTATAATTATAATAGAAAAATAGAGATAGAAGGTAAGGTTATGCAATCTTTTCTAAGTGTAGTATAAGATTAAATTCTAGTTTAACTCAGCCTGTGTACCCTGAGAAGCACAGATGGAGCCAGACTATTTCTAAGGTTCATGTGGATTGAAGTGTCTATGAACAAATGAGCCAATTCTGACCAAATTGCCCCTGCTTTGCTCAGCCCTGTGAGGGCAGGAAATCTGGGGTAAATGGGGTAGCTCACCATCCAGCTGCAGGAGAAGGCTTAGGCTTGGGGTGGAAGACAGTTAAAATGGGTGGAATGGAATATGAGTGATGATAAGGGGGGCAGAAAACAGTGAGATCAGAGATCAGGGGAACTGACATGGCCCATCCTTGTTGGATGTGGATGAGGGCAGTCATTCTGAGCAGGACTGAAAGGAGAGAGAACCTTCTCAGATGTGGGTACCACGCTATGTGGAAGCATCGAGGCAGGGGAGCCCTGAGCTCTGCCCTTACGTGACCGCTTCCTAATGGGTCTGTATGCAAACATATTGTGAAAAATAATAATTGGGTGCTCTAATCCAGGGCCACTAGTATTCTCCCTAGAGGGAACATCTCCTGCACTTTGCAGCCACATCCATGTATGTATTCCTCTACTCCGGACCAGGGATCAGTAATCTTTTTAAAAATGCATAGCTGTGCATTCAGTTGTATACAAGGCTTTGTTCCTAATCTCCTTTTTGTCTGTCCTGGTTTCAAACAGACTTTTACATTGTGGACAGATTCATCTTCTTAAAAAAAAAAACAAAACCAACTCAAAGCAATACACAATAAAACCCCCGTGAGCTGGAGGGAACCTCTGTGTCTACTAACCTAACACATCCCGCTCCTCCTCTAGAGTCTAGAACACTCCTGCCGTTTCCTGGGAAAGGGCAATCCATTCTCCTTTGGGCTTGACTGCACAGATTAAAATGCAGGATGGGACATAAGTGATGGTAAGGGGACAGACACCAGGGGAATTAGATTAGATTTTCTACCCACTTTCCAACCCTAGGTGAGCTTTCTAGGATTCTTAGGCACTTTCCTCCCTTCCACACACTTAGAAATTCAGCCATATTGCCTCCATGCTGGTCTTTGCTCATGATTCCACAAGCTGCCCCTATTCCTGAAAGGCTGGTTCTCCTCGTTCCATCCCTGGGCTTTCTTCAAGGCTCTGCACACGATCCATTTTCACCAGAGGGCTTTCCTGGTCTTTCTGGCTGCTGCTGCCTTCTCTGGGAATGTTTCCATCTTCTTGACATAGATCCTGCTTATTTAATGTTATTACTTGCATGTTATTTCTCTCATTTGATTGTGAGCCCTTTTTGGGCAGGGAGCATGAGTTTGGTTTTCTTTCCCTTTCTGTTTCTTAGCTGGATGTCTTGTATAAATAAGTGCTTAAATACAGCGCCAGCCCTGAAGTCAGGATCTGGCCTCAGACACTTAATACTTCCTAGCTGTGTGACCCTGGGCAAGTCACTTTAACCCACTGGTTATTATTGCCTGACTTCCTAGTGCCCCAACTGAATACAGTTCTCCAGATGTTATCTAACTAGAATAGAACACTGTGGGGCTGTTGCCTCCCTCCCTCCTCTCCATACTATTCCTCTCTTAATACAGTCCAAGATTACATTGCTTTTTCTTACTCTTATCCATGCTGTTGGTTCATATTAAGCTTGTAATACAATAAAACCACAGGGTATATTTTCAGACTAAAAGCTGTCTAGACATGTCTCCCCCAACTTGTGTTTTGCCAAACAGGCTTTTTGAACTCGGCTGTGGGACTTTACATTGAACTGGTGGTTGTAAGGAAAGCATTTTGTAAACTTTATACAAATGTGAAATGTTTTGTTGTTAGCATGCTAAGCTGAGATTTCCCATCATTGAAATTGAGCTGGGATGTGGTTGTGCATTTTGTGTTCCTTTCCAACATTTGCCCCCAAAAGTCGATGTGGGCTTTGTGCGTCTGTTATATAGGATGCTTTGGGACAACCATAGCACCTCGCCTCTCAGCCCACCAGCACCTTGTTTCCTTATTAGCCATCCCTCCGGGTCAAAGGCAGTCTAGTTAGTATGCACAGAAATTTTTTTTTTCCCATTGGCTCAGCCACAGCTTCGGCATAATCTGCTATGGGCTCTTATGGGTTCCCTTCTTCCATCTCCGACTGTGGATTTCTGGGTCTGGACAAAATCATGGTTAATGAGCGTGTAATTTCTTAGCAGCATCAAATAACATGAAATACCTCCAAACACTGGAGCAAAGTATGCAGGCAGATGCCATGGAACATGTGGCCAGGGTCCCCTTCTCTTTCCCAAGCTGGGCAGGGGAGTATGGGAGGTGCTAAAGAAAGGACTGAGATCTCATTTCCCCATCATTGCCTTATAGAAAAGCACTGGGGAAGAAAAGCATTTCTCTTGGGACTTTGTCCCCATTGCTACAGTGGGCTCCAGCCTTGGCTCCATTCACAGCTCCTCCTGACATCCCTCCATGTCTCTTCTCTTGCTCCTCTGCTAAAATCTTGCCCCAAGCTCTTGGCTTCCCAAGTGATGACCTAAAGCTGAGGCTTCAGTTTCAAAACCACTGTAATTTCAAAACAAATGGAACTCTTCTGAATGGGTCTGCATTCAAGGGTTGCCTGCCATCTTGGGAGCTCCCAAGCCTCTGCCTTTCCAGAGAAGTCTTCCTCAGTCTTCCCAGATCTCTGCAACCCAGGCTACCGTGGACTTTACTGAGTCAGAGTAATAGGTGTTTTTGCAGAACTCCACAAGACACATTTGTTATTATGCCTGGAACCTTTGGGGTTGACTTGGAGGCAATGGTGGATACTGCTGAGGCTGCAGTCAGCAAAATCTGAGTTCAAATCCTGCCTCAAATTCCTACTAATCTTGGCAGGTCCCTTAATCTCTGAATGCTTCAGCTGATTCCCTAGGGTTAATTGCCAAAGTTCTTATAGGAACAGAGAAAGGGGTACCAGAGGCCACTAAGTCTAACCCCTTCATTTTACCAATTAGGAATCAGGTCCAACCAGCTGAAGTGATTTACCAAGGGTCACACAAGCCATAAATATCAAGAGTGGGATTGGAACTTGGGTCCTCTGCCTCCAGCACCCAGTGAGGTCCATAGAGGAGTGGAGATCTGGATAGGAGAGGGAATTTTCTGAATTCTACTATGGCAGTTACAGGAGGAGGAGGGAGATGAAGATTGCTATAATGTAGAAACAGAGGCAATCGTAGTTGTCTTCTGTCTTGTGGATTATGTAGGAAGCCTTCCTGTAAGGATATGGCTCGTCCCCGGTGACCTCTGACCTCCAGGGGCCCCTGCCACTTCTGAGATTCTGTGTCTTCCTATTGTGGGCAGATTTATTTAAGGCCAGTGACTCACCCCCCTTTCTTCCTTTTTGATCTTACTTCCTGTTCCATTATCCTTTGTTGGAATGGAATCCCACTCTCCCTTTCTGTTTTCATGGTCTAAATAGTCTAGAAACCCACTTTGCAATGTTTCAACAGGCCCTAGCCACCCCAAATAGTGTATATGGAGGATTAGGTCAGCAGCACCCCCAGAAACTTCGTCCCCAAAGAGAAAACCCCACCCTAGAGTAGAATCAAGAAACCCCTGCCAGGATGGATTTCTGACTCACAAAGGGCTGAGACAGCTCTTATGCAATGGGAATGCTGGAAGCATCTCACACCAGGCTATCTTTCCCTCTGTCTGTCAAGTCTGGGGGAGCCTGCTTGGCCAATAGCTCTCGGGGTTTAGAGTTTTCCCAGATGGAGGCAGGCAACAATAGTCAACTTGCGCCTGAAGCTGGAGTCATTTGATCCTGGATTCTCTACCCCAAGGACGGATGGGATTGGGCAGAAGTTTTCTTTTTTCTTTTCCCATAAACTTTGCAGGGTCTGAAATCGGATGCCTGGTTCCAGGATGGAGCTGCTTTGGCTGTTGGAGAATTCCACTTCGAAGCAGGGGATCTGAACCTCAAGTCCGGAGATTTCAGGAGGGGTGGAACTTGCCTGGAAATTGTTTTCTACTAACCTGTAACTGAGATTAAACATTTAAATGCTTTTGAAAGCCGTGACCCTGAGAAGGGATTCATAAGTCTCACCAGACTAAGAAAATGGGAGCTCTCCTAGGGAACCTCTCATTCCTTCTGCACCCCTGCCCTGTTGCTTGCCATGGAACTCCTTTCTTTTTCTTTTTAAATCTTCCCCAGGTGACGTTTTTTCTCTGTTTTTCCATTGACCCAATCAATGTTCTGGGAAATTGTTGGATGAATGAAAAGCACTTATGGATCCTTTCTCTGTACACAGCACTAGCTAAATCCTGGAATACAAAGACAAAAGGATCTAGCATTTGCTACCTTCAAGAAGCTTGATTTCTAGGAGGGGGAGACAACCCAAGTCTGAGAGTAATGGCCATGAAAGGATAGATGTCTTGGTGTGAGAGGTCATGGGGATGGTGAGTGGAAGCTTAAAAGAACCTAGATAGAATGTACTCCTCCACTCCAGAAGCAGCGGTAGCCTTGGCTTCATGTCATGGCTTGCCTACTGAAGTTCAATTTCACAAACATTAATTATGTACCAGCTGTATGTCAGATTGTGTTGGGTGACAAAGCCTAGGCAAAGAAGCCTTATCTTGAGCTGCAACTTGGGAAAGCCCATGAACCCCTTCTCGCAACTATACTTTTAAATGCATAAAATAAATTCATTGGTTTGCAAAGGAAACCGGCTATATTGAAATATCAAAATACAGTTTTTTAAAAAGTTCATGAACTCCTGGAATACATGGAATAAAGTAAGAGGAAGGCAGCCTGGATGCTAAAGGAACTCCAGTTTAGGTCATGGGAAAATCAACTAAAGGAACTACAAAGTTTAATCTTGGGTCTCGGTTGTAATATCAGACTAGATGACCTCAGAAGCCTCATCAACTCTAAATCCAAGAACTAGACAGGTGGATAGATTATAAAAGGCTTTATAAATTAAATTAAAATAACTGAAAGCACTATGTAAATGTTAGCTACTATTGTTAGAGAGTCTTATAGTTTAAATAGGACCCAATCCTTTTCTTCCCATGTAGTAGCTCACATTGCACGTTAAGTGATAAATCTGTTAGATTCTTTCCCATTCATTGGGACTGATTTTGAGAACATCTTTTCCTTCTCATCTTTAAAATAAGAGTACTTGAACAGATAGTTTTGGCAGTCAGTCAATCATCCAGCACTTATTAAACACTGTGTACAGGACAGCTAGGTGGTGACATAGTGGATAGAGTGGAGTCAAAAAGACTCATCCTCCAGAGTACAAATATGACCTCCGATATTGCCTAGTCTGTATGACCCTGGACAAGTCTTTTATCCCTCAGTGCCTCAGTCTTCTCATCTGTAAAATGAGCTGAAAAAAAAACTGTCAAACCACTCCAAAGTCTTTGCCAAGAGAACCCCAAAGGGAATCTCAGAAAAGTCAGGCATGTCTGAACAACGATAATCATTGTACATCAGGCAACAAGTATTTATTTATTAAATATCTACTCTGTGTTGGGCAACAAACATTTGTGAAACTTATTGTTTACCTGCCAGGCATTGTGCTAAGTGCTGGGGGGTACAAAGAAAGACCTAAATAGTCCCTGCTTCTAGGAGCTCACATCTAATGAGAATCTAGGGAAGAAGAGAACAAGTTGTGAGGGACCATGTACCCATAATACATAGAAAGTGTAAGGAGAAAGGTATCTTAGAGCAGAAGTTCTGAGCAGCTGGGCAAAGCCAGAGAAACCCAGAAGACCTGCCTGGAGATGTAGTGTTTGGGCTGGGACTTGGAAGAAGCCAGTGGGCAGAGATGAGGAAGGACAGCCTTCCAGGCATGGGAGCCAGTTAGTCAGTGTCCAGGCACAGAGAGGGTAGCAGCTGTAATTTCCTCCCATTCCCTACTGTTTAGGGACTCATCGATGAAAGCTCCACAAACAGTAGGAGCCTAGCAGCTTAAATTGAAAGCCAGAGAATGCTGGGAGCTGGTTTCTGGTTTTCAGAGTTTGGCAATTATCTCTTGGCAAGAGGGAATTGCTGTCGAGACTTTGACTTAGCCAAGATTCATTTATTCTGAGTCTGTCCTTGTGGAGGGTATTTTTCTTGTTCTGGTCTTATCCTATTATAAGAAATGTGCAAGAGGTAGCAGGTGGCTTTCTCCTTTCCCTGAAATGAAATCTCTTTGTCGTAGAGAATTTTAAGGGTGTTTTTTGCCAAGATTTGAAATTATTTTCATCATTCAACAAATGTTTATTTAAGTTATTATGAGCGAAGTGCTGGGCTAGGTGGTGTGAGGATAGTCGATGAATTAGAGCCAGTCTTTGCTTAATTTTACATAAAATGACTGAAAATAAGATGGACACACTCTGGGCATTTTCCTGGTACTCAGCTCTCCCTGCTCCTACAGCCTCTGTTCTCTCCCCCCTTCTGTCTCCTTCACTGGGGCTGTGCCTCAGTTCTGCTTTCCACCTCTAGCTCTGAGAATAGCAAACAAACCAACACAGCCCTTCCAGGAAAAGACTCAAGAATCAGTTGCTCAATATTTTCTACCTCCCTGATCAAAACACTTTCCCTGCCAACTTTCTACTATGTATTGACTTTTCCTATTTGAATATAAGTTCCTTGAGGGCAAGAAAGTCTTCCCTCTTGGTATTTAAATCCCCAGCCCACAGAGCAATGCTTGGCACCCTGCAAGTGTTTATTAAGGTTTTTTTTTTCATTTATTTAAATATTTCTAGATCTGGAAATCTCTCCAGGTTGCAATACATAGTTAGAAACCAAGAAATCTCATGGAAGAGCATGAGGTCATTTATTCAGGATGAATGAGTGTGTGAATAAAGCATTAATTTATACCATTATACCAATTATACCAATAGTTTATATATTATAAAGCATAATATATACCAAGGGGTGTGCTAAGTGCTGGGAATGCTAACAGAAATAAAGACAAAATAACTGGAGGAGACAGTCCTCAGATGGAAGAGTCTCGGGGTCCTTCAGAAGGGATGCTAAAAGCTCTTCTTTAATGTGGTCTTGAATGAATGAAAACAGCTGGTTTGGGTCCAAAGCACAGTGGAAAGATGCATGATGGGTGCAAGGAGGCCATAGAATGTTCCCAGTAGTGATCAGGAGCTAGATTCTAAGATGTAGACTGTGTGGGAGTGGGAGAAGTAGGCTGGTGTTGAGTATTGTGAGTCGGGAGGAGGAAGGTTTATCCTGAGAATTGGGGAAATGTCCATAAATATTGGAAGACTGGAGGGAGGGAGGAAGTGACTCCTCTATGGAGATTTTAGTTGAGGACCACATGGGAGAAAGAGCTAGATAGAACATGGACTGGCCATGCTCTGTATAGGTGGAAGGAACATCCAGGCCAATGAGCTTACAAATAGATTGGCAAGTATCCAAGGAATACAGTTGGTCTTTAACCCACTATAGACTTCCAGTGCCAAGCCTGGCACTGTGCACACAGCTCATGGATGGCCAGGAGCCACCTCTTATCACTTTCCTACTTATCTCAGTGGTGACTCAGGGAAATAATCTATTGATGAGCATTTATAAGAAACAAAATCATTCCCCTTTTATCAGGAGAGATTTATGTATAAATACAAATTAATTTTTTGTGGGGAGGAAGGTACTAAGACCTCATGTAGGAGATGGTGTTTGAACTGTGGGAGGAGGGATTGAAGGAGAAGAGAGATTGAAAGAGCTGGAGGGAAGGAAAGACTGAATTCCAGACATAGGGGAAGTGTGTGAAAAGATCCCTGCTTATTAATAGTCTTTCTTCTGGGTGATGAAGAAAGGGTTGAAGGGAAGTTAAAGCAGAGGCCATCTGTCCAAATGGGAGTACAGAGTTAGGAAAGTCTTATCCCTGTGTCCTCTGCCTTGGTCAGATAACATCAGCAGGAGGGTTGTGTTCAGATTGGTTACTGGGATATGGAGAAGAGAGCAGAGTATATTGCCATAGTAGGTGAGAAGGCTTAGAATTGGGGTCATGAGGAAAAGGGGAGACAGGGAGACAGACAGACAGACAGACAGATATAATGACTGTCTCCTAATATTGAGAGAACCGTCTTTTGTGTGAGGGAGCAGATAGAGCTCTCTCTACTCCTCGCAAGAAGGCAGGAATAAGAACAAGATTTTGGTTCAGGTAAGAAAAGAAATTCCTAATGAAGACTATAGACCTGTAGCTAGAAGGAGCTTCAATGATCCCCAGTCTCTCATTTTACAAGGGAAGAAACTGAGGCATAGAAAAGTTTGCCCATATCACACAGGTTGTAAAGTCAAAGGTGTGATTTGAACCCAAAGCTTCCAGTGCGTTTATCCTCAGGGAGTTTTCTTGGCTTAGGAGGGAGCTAGTGCCCCCCAACCCCCCATCACTATTCAGATAAGACTTGCTTCTAGATAGCCAGTGAAATCCTTTTCCACAGGTGCTCTGTCTGCTATCTGTGCTATTTTTAATCCTCCACTTTTATGGGGAGTTGAACATTTATAGCAGTAGATAAATAGAGTGTATTGTAGGCACTTTGAGAGGCAGTTCCCCTGAAGAAGAAGGATGTGGTGGGGAGGGGGAGGATGTTGGAAGGGGACCAGCCCTGAAGCGCCACTGATAGAAGTCATTGAGTTCATTCAGGTAGAGGTGAGAGGTAGCTCTTGGGATCCCCCAAGCAATCCTGCTTTGAGGGTCTTCAGGACAGGAGCTGAGGGCTCCAGGGAGTTCCCCATCCAATAGCTGGTTCGTTGCTCTGGCCTTGCTCAGCTTCTGAGATCCCAGCCCAAGGTAATAAATTCTAAGATGCCGTAATTCACTTTCCATAGGTGGTCTTGGCAGCAGCCCCAGCCCTTTGGCTCAAAGCACTCCTGATCCAACACTCCAACATGAAGTCAGAATTTCAGCATGATGAAGACTGGCTTGGCCAGGGCCATAGCACCAAGCCAAAGCTTGCCTTTGCCAGGCTCATGGGGGGTGGGGTTATGCTTTGTTTCATGGATTCCTGTCCCTTACTACTTTTGTTTTTAATTTAAGGGCATAGGGGAGCATAAATTTCCTTGTGGTCACATTTTTAGAGATAAAGATCAGAATAAATGATTGGGTGTTTAGGATTTAAATGAGGAATGAATTATTATTTTTTATGAGGTAGTCGGGGCTAAGTGACTTGCCCAGGGTCACACAGCTAGTAAATATTAATTGTCTGAGGCCACATTTGAGGTCAGATCCTCTTGACTTTAGAGCTGGTGCTCTATTCACTGCACTATCTAGCTGTCCCAAGAAAGAATCTTAATGATCGTCAAGTCTGAGCCCATTTTTGTAGGTAGGAAAACTGAGGTCCAAGAGTAAATAATGTGAGAATGCTGGATTTATATTCAGAGGATGAGAGATCTGCGTTCAAATCCTATCCTAATATTAGTTGTGTGATTTTGGGCAAGCCACAATCCCATGGGTTTCAAATATAAAAGGAAAGCTCTTGGATCCTCTCAGCCAATGACTTTACCAAGATAACTGAGTCTAAGGAGAGCAAGCAGAATGGGAAGGTGGAAGGAACATCAGCTGTGGAGGTAAGGGGATTGGGTCCAAGTACTGCTCCTGACAGTGACCTCTGTGACTTTGAGTGAGACACATAATGACTCCTGTCCTGTTACCTCCTTGTTAAGAGAAGGGGCTTGGACCTCCCTTCCCCCTTCCCCTGAGGCCCCTTCCAGCTCTAGGATCTATCCCACAGATAGCCAGTAGGATTGGAACCTGGTTATTCCACTCCATATCAAGAGTCCAGCTTCGGCTCTACCTCCTTCTTGTCTCTGAGTCACTGTTTAATGTATTAGTTTTAGACTCCAAGCCAATGCTTGGGCTCCAGGTTGCTTGTTGGGGAATCATTTAGTCTAAGACTCAGTTTCCTCACTTGTAAAATGGGAGCATTGACTGCTGTGTCACCTCACTTATTTCAGGCTGGGGGTTGTGAGGCTCAAATGGGGAGGTGTATGGAGAGTGCTTCCTAAAATTGAAAGCAAGGTCCCAGGGATTCTGGGTAGCATGGAGCCATGTTTGGAGTCAGGTTTGGAACCCAGGATTTGTCACATGTTGGCCAAGGAGTCCTGGGTAAGTGCTTCAAGCAACTTTTTAATACTCTGAAGTTGCAGGTTAGGTTGTGATCTTCACTGGTAGGAAAGGGAAGGGAGCAGGCATTTATTAAACACCTACTATATGCCCGACCACTGACATCCCAGTTCCAGTCACTGAAGCAACCCATGAGGAGATCCCCACCAGAGTGTAAGCTAGAAAGAAAAGATGACTTGGTCTGTGGCCAGAGGGAAAGGGCCAGTAACAGAGACCCCAGTAACTCTTCATCCTGGAGACATTGAGGAACACCTCCACAGTGAATTAGGGGCGTCCCCCTCTCTCATGAATGTCGGAGAGTTGATGGCCAACAGGATGAGCAGCCACAGGTGCGCTCTCTCATTCAGGGGGGAGAATAAGCTACCAGATCATGAGTGACCATGCCCATCCAAGAGGCCTGATGGGCCTCCACCAAGCATTCGGGGTTCTTGACAAACTTATGTTTTATTCTGTTTTTATAAAATAGGAAGGGGGAAATCGAGCACAGCCTTAAACTCCTTGTTTAACAGCTTTACACAATAGTGCGGGAGACTTTGACTCTGGCTTCTCGAAGCATTTGGGTTCCAGGCCCTCTCCAAGCCCTGGGACCCCGGCCAGTCAAGTCCCATAAGCCAAGGGGACAAGATGCTCCCTGCATGGATGGGTGGGTGAATGGCTCCTGCTTCTGTTCTCTGGAGCTGTTCCATCATTAGCTAGAGGGCCAATGACATCACAGGCTGAGCCTTGGACATCACAGGGCTTGGTTTAAGGCCAGCGGCAGTCTGTTCCATTGTTTGCTTCCATTCTTGAGACTTTTGCCAATGCAATTTCACTGACTTTTATTCCTGTGGACTCTAATAGCCACAGAAAAAGGTCGAGCAAGGACTGTCCTGTTTTCTTTCCTCTCTTTTTGGTTTTTGGTGGAAATTTAGGGTTTAGACCCAAATTTAAAAAGAGATACTTAGCTTTCCTGGAGCAAATAAATCAAAAACTAAGAGTTCCTGGCAAGAATAAGTTATGTTTTGTTCCTGGAGTCTGATATTATTCAGTATAGCAGGGAGTACAAATGATTATTCTCCAAATTACATGTTTTTGTATCTTGCTAATAATAATAATTACCATTTCATTAGCTCTTTTAAAGCACTTTATGTGAGTTTTCTCATTGTAGCTACACAACAACCTTGGGAGGTAGACGCCATTATTATTTACATTTTACAGCTGAGGAAATTGAGGCAGCTAGTGTTTAAGGTAAGATTTTCATCAGTCAAATAAAATGCAGTTTTTAAGCACCTACTATGTGCCAGGCATAGTGCTCAGTGTTGGAGATAAAAAAGATTGTCCTTGCTCTTAAGGGAGCTCACAGTTCAATGGGGAGACCATATGCAAACAATTAAATATAAACAGAATACCCCCAAAAAAATCAACAGAGGAAGGCACTGAGGCTCTGAGATTAAGGGATTCTGGAAAAGGCTTCCAGCAGAAAGTGGGATTTCAGCTGGGACTTTGAAGACACCAGGGGAGTAGCTGGGAGGGAGAGAGGAGGAGGGAGGCATGGGGCACTGTCAGTAAAGATGTATGGAATTGGGAATGGATATTAACTCAGATCTTCTTGATTACAAATCCAGAACTCCTTAAATGGGAGCAAAGCAAACTCAAAGACAGAACATTACATTTAGGACTAGAGGACCTGAGTTCCAATCCCACTTTTCTATTTGTAACCTATAGGATCCTTCTGATAGCTTTTAAATTAATGAATAAAAAAAAACATACTTATTAGGTGTCAGGCACCGTACAAAGGGCCTGTGCTATAAATACAAAAATGAGACAGATCTTACTTTCAGGGAAGAGGTGTTTGGCAGATTCTCTCCAGAAGCCTTGACAGTACTGATTGGATTACTGCGAGTGAGGGAATGGATGAAAATAACTTATTAAGTGTACTTCCTTTGTACTGGAGATGGATAAGGAAAATAGTTTTCACTTGACTCATTAGCCTTTCAGTTCTCTCCCTGTTTTCTCTGCATCAGCTCATAAGACCAGAGTGTTTGAACTTGAATGGATGAATGAAAAATGTTATTCAGTGCTTATTGTGTCTCAAGCACTGAGGATATAAATACAAAAGCAAAAAGGGGGGGGCTCTGTCCCCAAGGAGAGAATATTCTAATGGGGGACAATATACATGGGGATGTGGTGATCAGTGGGGGAAAAAAGCCAGTCCTTGCTCTCACAGAATTCTAATTCAGATGGCAGTAAGAAGGAATGACATGCATGAAAGGGCTCAGCTCTGACCCCAAAACAAGAGATGGAAAAGAAATATACATGTAATGGCAAGTCTGATGGCAAGGTAGCTAGAGTCAGCTGCATGAAATATGAAGTACGGTCTGCTTGAGGGCCACCTACATCTGTCAGGCTAGGTGAGTTTACACTCAGTGTCTCTCTGGTCAAGACAGATTCATTAATATTTGAATCTGTTTTCTTATCTTTAAATTGAAGGGGTTGAACTAGATGGTTTAAATCTAATCTTGCCACAACTTTTTGCCAAACCTGTGTCTTTCCACACCAGAATGACCTCACTGATCACCACATCCTCTCTCTCTCTCTCTCTCTCTCTCTCTCTCTCTCTCTCTCTCTTACCCG
>JAJPUD010017441.1:0-27884 GCA_023553655.1 Myrmecobius fasciatus
CTTAATTTGCATTTCTTTGATCAATAGTGATTTGGAGCACCTTTTCATATAACTAGAAATAGTTTTAATTTCATCATCTGAAAATTGTCTGTTCATACCATTTGACCATTTATCGATTGGAGAGTGGCTTGAATTCTTATAAATATGTGTCAGTTCTCTATATATTTTAGAAATGAAGCCTTTATCAGAACCCTTAAATGTAAAGATGATTTCCCAATTTATTGCTTCCCTCCTAATCTTGTCTGCATTAGTTTTGTTTGTACAAAACCTTTTTAATTTAATATAATCAAAATTATCTATCTGGTGTTCAATTAATAGTTCCAGTTCTTCTTTGAACACAAATTGCTTCCTTCTCCACAGGTCTGAGAGGTAAACTCTCCTATGTTGTTCTAATTTGTTAATAATATCACCCTTTATGTCTAAATTATGAACCCATTTAAATCTTATCTTGGTATATTGTGTTAGGTGTGGATCAATCCCTAATTTCTTTCATACGAGTTTCCAATTTTCCCAGTAATTTTTGTCGAATAGTGAGTACTTATCCCAAAAGCTGGGTTCTTTGTGTTTATCTAACACTAAATTGTTAAAGTTATTGCCTAGATTGTCCTGATAACCTATCCCATGACACTGATTGACTACTCTATTTCTTAGTCAGTATCAAATGGTTTTGATGACTGCTGCTTTATATTATAGTTTTAGATCTGGTAGAGCAAGGCCACCCTCATCAGCCTTTTTTTTTTTTTCATTAATTCCCTTGAAATTTTTTACCTTTTTTTCTTCCAAATGAACTTTGCTGCTATTTTTTCAAGATCTGTAAAATAATTTCTTGGGAATTTGATTGGTATGGCACTAAATGAGTAAATTAGTTTGGTTAGCACTGTCGTTTTTATTATATCCGCTTAGCCTACCCATGAGCACTTGATGTTTTCCCAACTGATTAGATCTGACTTTATTTGTGTAGAAAGTGTTTTGTAGTTTAATTCGTACTGTTCCTTGGCAGATAGATTCCCAAATATTTCATACCATTAACAGTTATTTTGAATGGAATTTCTTTTTGTATCTCTTGCTGCTGAACTTTGTTAATAATATATAAGAATGCTGATGTTTTATATGAAATTATTTTGTATCCTGCAACTTTGCTAAAGTTGTGAATTGTTTCTAGCAGTTTTTTAGTTGAGTCTCTAGGGTTCTTTAAGTATACCATCATGTCATATGCAAAGAGTGATAATTTGGTTTCCTCATTACGTATTCCAATTCCTTTAATCTCTTTTTCTTCTCTTACTGCCAAAGCTAATATTTCTAATACAATGTTAAATAGTAATGGTGACAGTGGGCAGCCTTGTTTCACTCCTGATCTTATTGGGAATGGGTCTAGTTTGTCCCCATTACATATGATGCTTGTTGATGGTTTTAAGTAGATACTACTAATCATTTTAAGGAAAAGCCCATTTATTCCTATATTCTCTAGTGTTTTTAATAGTAAGGGGTGTTGGATTTTATCAAATGCTTTTTCTGCATCTATTGAGATAATTATATGATTTTTGTTAGTTTAGTTATTAATATAATTGATTATGCTGATAGTTTTCCTAATATTGAACCAGCCCTGAATTCCTGATATAAGCCTACTTGGTCATAGTGTATTATCCTGGGGATGACTTTCTGTAATCTCATTGTTTATATTTTATTTAAGATTTATGCATCAATATTCATTAGGGAAATTGATCTATAATTTTCTTTCTCTGTTTTCACCCTACCTGGTTTAGCTATCAGCATTATATCTGTATCATAGAAGGAATTTGTTAGTACACCTTCTTTCCCTATTTTTTCAAATAGTTTATATAGTATTGGAATTAATTGTTCTTTGAATGTTTGGTAGAATTCACATGTAAATCCATCTGGTCCTGAAGATTTTTTCTTAGAGAGTTGATTAATAGCTTGTTCTATTTCTTTTTCTAAAATGGGCCTATTTAAATAATTTATTTCCTCTTTTGTGAACCTGGGCAGTCTATATTTTTGTAGATATTCCTCCATTTCATTTAGATTATAAAATTTGTTGGCATAAAGTTGGGCAAAGTAATTCCTAATTATTGAGCTAATTTCCTCTTCATTGGTGGAAAGTTCTCCCTTAAAGCCACATGGATTAAATCAGAGACTTTTGAAGTATAAACTACTAGAATGACTATGACAAAACATACTCTTTATATTAGCTTATTTAAAATATGAAATATCAGCAAATATCATAATCTGGAAATTTATTCAATCTTTAAACTTAAAATCTCTGCATTTTTAATCTTTGATCTTAATTTCTTTTTTATGTCTTTTTGTTTTCCAAATACATGCAAAGATAGTTTTCAACATTAACTCTTGTGCTCAAAATTTTTCTCCTTACCTTCTCCCACCCCTGTCTCATAGAAAGTAAATGATCTAATAAATGTTAAACATATGCAATTCCTCTCTCTATATTTCCACATTTATCATGTTGCTCAATAAAAATCATGTGATCTTAATTTCTAAGTTTAAGTAGTCATATTCACCTAGAATCTTTTTTGAAAGTCAGAAATCTTTTAGGAAACCTGCACAACTGCCTTCTCTGCTTTCAAAACTATAGGTCTGTGTCCTTCACCTCATGCCCACTGCTCTCAGAGTTGGAACTAGGTGCTGATACAAAACACTAATTTGCAGTAATTCATAGATATCTGGTGAAATGACTTTTATAAAAGGCCGTGACTTTTTTCGCCTGCAATACCTACTCTTTACAAAATCAAAAATGAAAAACATATTTGAAGATGAAGTTATGACATCTAAAATCTATGAGGAATTGAAATATATATATATATATACATATATAGTAAAACATAATTTCTATCCTCACATACATTTCATATGTGTATGTGTAAGTAATACATAATGAGGGTAATTAGGAATGTAAAAGAGAATTTAGAATTTGCTAAAACTTGACATGAACGGGGGGGTTAAAGAAAAAAAAACAAATAGGAGAGAGAAGGAAAGAAGAGAAGAGAAAAAGAAGAGAAAAAATGAATTTAAAGTTTATTGAATGGGCAGCATTTATTGCCTAAGTCACTAATCACTTTTGTCACAGCCACTCTTTACGTTCTATCACAGGGACCAAAGCACTAACTACAAATTGATTAAGCTATTAACACAAATACATGGAGATCCTGAAAATGGGTATTACGTCATCACAAAGGCCAAGTCCTTCAGTTATGAGCCAGAATACTTGCTTTTTTCAAAGAATCCAGGCCCAGGCCCAGATCCAGTTTTATTCATATTCTATTGAATGGTCCCCACAGGCTTCAGTCCAGCATATCAGGATGGACTTTCCTGATTGTCCCATTACATATACGTATGTATATATTTGTATATATGTACCTATACAATGTGGTACGTATATATGCATATATATACATGTACATACACACATACATAAACACACATATATGCTTGCATTGGTTTTTGGACTACTATTACCAAAAGTACATATTACTAAATCACATTCACACACATACAGACAGCATACATGATAGATATAAGCAAAAATACACATGCACAAAATAAATATATGTAGGAAGACACAAATTAGCAATAATTAAAAGACATTATCACATCACCAAAATATTAAAAAGTACAACTAGTAATAATCTCAAAAATTATCAGAGAAATTCAAGTGAACATAATTTTTAAGCAGCAGTAATATTTATTAGAATATTATTAAAATTCAATGTAGTTGGTGTCTGTGGGAAAACAGGTCCCTTAATGTATGTTAGTGGGCCTGGATTAGTCAAAAAATTTTGGATGAAAATATGGTAGTGCAACATATGAATAACAAAATTATCTAGATCTTTTGACCTTGTGAATCGATAATAGTGATTTAATCCCCAAAAAATTAAATAAGGGGGAAAAAGGAAAATGTGCATAAAATTATTTGTGTTAAGAGAAAAATATTCCAAATACTTTGTAAAATACTTCTGTAAAATACTAACCATACAAATATATTGGAAAAAGATTTTTAGTAACAGAACAATTATAAACAACCTAAATGTCTAACAATTGAAAAATATAAAAAAATTATGATTTTAAGTAATGCATTATCATGCTACCTCCAAAACAATAAATATGAAACATGTAAGTAAAAATAAAAGCCCTATATGAGATGATGATATATAGAGAAATAAGCATAACTAGAATGGATAACAGTTATGAAGGTGAAGAAGTAGTGAAAAGAGAAGGAGAAGGAGGAAAGTAGGAGGCAGGGGGCTCAAAGTGTACAGAACGTCCATTCCCACTTCACAGACTCTTCTTCAGTAACTTCAGAATGCCCTGCTTGATCTCCTGGGTCCGGACTCCATAAACAATGGGGTTGAGAGCTGCAGGGATGACATGGTGCAGGACATTGAGCAAGATTGGCACATCAGGAGAGACAATCTTCTTGGCCACATGAGTGAGAACAAAGACCAGCAGGATGGTGCTGAAGAAGAGGATGAGGATGAAGTGCGAGCCACATGTACTGAGGGCTTTGGCTGCAGCCCCCTTAGCCTTAAGCCTCAGCACCGCTCGAAGAATGAAGGAGTAGGAAAGGAAGATGAGGATGAGATCAGAGCCTAACAATGTCCATCCTCCAGCAAACTGGTAGAGACGATTGATTGTAACATCATTACAAGAGAGTTTGGATACAGATAAGTTGGCACAGATACAATTCTCAATGACATTGTACTTACAGTAGTGCAGCCGTGCTGAGAGAATAGGGATGGGCACAGTGGCAAGAGCGTTCCGGGCCACTATGAAAATAGTAGCCTTGGCAACAAATTGATCAGTAATGATGGATGGATAGTGCAATGGATGACAGATGGAGACATATCTATCATATGCCATTACCAAGAAGGTACAAGACTCCATAGCCAGGAAGCAGTTCATGATATACATCTGGAGGAAGCAGGCAGAAAAGCTGATGGGTCTGAGGTCAAACCAGAAGATGAGCAGGACCTTGGGGATGACAGTGAGACAGAGCACGATGTCCAGCAGAGAGAGAAGGCTGAGCAGGTAATACATGGGCTCATGCAGAGAGGCCTCGAGTCGAATTGTTATTAGGAGGGTGGCGTTGGCCCCCATTGCCAGGAGGAAAAGAAGGCTCAGGGGCAAAGAGAGCCAGTCTTGCCAGCTTGGAGATCTGACAAAACAGTTCAGGAAGAATTCAGAGACTTCAGTTATTGACCTATTGCTGGGAAATATCATGGTGTGGATTCTGAGGGTTTAAATTTCCCTTGGATTTTAGCATCTGAGTCTGGAAATAGGAACATAACAACATTTTAGTGAAATGGACAACTCACTTACAACTTCTCTTCCTTTCCTTTTAGTGTTCTTGTCATTTTTTCAACCTATTCCAGCATCAGAAGAAGATTCACCACTTCATTACTCAAGCTATCTTTTCCATCTTTATCCTTGGAGTATTCCACTTCAAAACTCATCTATAACCTTGCTTGATTAAACAACCTACTTTTTACACTATATTTTTATTATATTCTGTTATATAAATTTATTAATTTTAACTAAAGTTATATTTTTATCCTAAAAACAGCAAAAATAATTTTTAGGGAAAATGAAGGTTTTTGAGAAGAGGATTTCAGTTTGGGATATATTAAATTTGAGGTGCTGTTAAGTCATTTAATTGGAGATCTCCAACAAGAAGTTGTAGATATGGGAAGTGAACATCTGAGAAAGATTTAGAATGAAGATAGAACTAATAATGATTTCAATAAAGTTAGTAGTTTGAGCCAAGAACTTGAATATGAGGTCACTAATGGGTAGTAAAAAGAAAGGAAAAGACTAATGCTATGATACACCTACAAGAAAGTAACAAAAGTAAAAAAGAAATAGAAGAATGGGTTATGAGTGCTTAGAAAAATAGAATGATAAAAGTGAGAGGACAATGTTCTGGATGCCAAACAGATAAAAATATAATAAGAAAGAATAATTCACATTGGCAAGTGTAGAAGAGTTCTCATAGATTATTGGATGTGGTAATTAAAGAGGGCATCGTCATGTAGGAGAGAAATTTCATCACTGTAATGAAGACATCAATTATAAAGCAAAGAAGAATTAAGAATCCTCTTAATGAGGGTCAAAGAGGAGAATGTAAAAGCTGGCCTGAAGCTTAACATTAAAAAAATAAGGTCATGACAATTGGCTCAATAATTTTCTGGCAAATAAAGGGAGAAGAAATGAAAGCAGTGTCAGATTTCATATTCTTGAACATAAAGATCTTTGCATGACTGCAGCCATGAGATTAAAGACCCATTTTTCTTGGAAGGAATGCTTTGTTAGATCGGGAAATAACAAAAAGCAGAGACATAACCTTGCCAACAAAGTTCTGCAGAGTTAAAGCCAGTTTTTTTTTCTGTAGTAATGTATGATTGTGAGAGTTGGGCTAAAAAGGTAAGCTGAATGCTGTAAAATTGACTCTTTCAAATTGTGCTGGAGAAAATTTTTGAGAATTTCTTGATCAGAAAGGAGATCAAATCAGTCAGTATCTAATTCAGAGTATTGATTGGAAGGTCAAAACCAGAAGCTTAAGTACTTTGAAATGAGAAGACAGGACTCATTTCAAAAGATGCTGATGTTGATAATGAGTAAAGGCAAAAGGAGAAGGGAATGGTTGAAAATGAGATGGAAAGTGTTATGAAATCAATGAACATGGTTTGAACCAATTTTGGGAGACAGTGGAGGAGAAAAAGTCCTGGTGTGCTATGCTCTGTGGGATCATGAAAATTTGGACATGACTGAACAACTGACCAGCAACAAAAAAGTGAAGACACATTAGATTGCAAAATTTTAATGAGAGAGTAGGTGGTAATGAAATAAAAGCAGCAAATGCTTATTATAAATTATTATATTATTATAAATTTTGTGACCTACCTTGAGTCACTCACATAAATTTTATTTTCTTTCTCAATAAAATTCATACTTGTTCAGATTTTCTCTTTTCCTGAAAAGGACAACTCTATGCTTTTGGGATGTATCAAAATTAATATCTTGTTAACATTTCAGCCTCAACAAGTGAAAAACAACAATCATTACTTTTCTACAGAAACCATTCCAAGCTTTTCATTTTCACTCATTTTATATATCCAACCTGTTCTCACATTTTATTATTTCTAACTTCATAAGATCTCTTAGATATGTTCTTTTCTTTTCTTTCACTAGTCTTTATAACATCCCAAATGGGTTGTAATGCAACAATTTTCCAATTGTTCTCCCTACCACATCTCTTTTCCCAACTCCAATTCATTCTTTATTAAGGTGTCAAAACCATTTTCCTAAAGTGCAGGTATCACCATGTCACTTCTCTACATAAAATACTTCAGTGACCACTTCTCTGGATCAAATATAAAACTGTTTGGAAATTAAAACTTTTTATCATTCTCTCTGCCTCCAAGTCTTTCTAGCCTTTTATTTATTTATTTTTATTTTATTTTTTTCCTTTCTAGTCTTTTAAAATTTTATTCCCCTTCACAAACTCTATGTTCCAGTTATATTGGAGTATTTGCTATTTCCCGCAGGACTGGTTTGTATTATAGTTTCTTTTTCATTGGATGTCCCCCAAACCTGTAATGTACTCCCTTCTTTCCTCTGCAAAAGTCAGCTTGCTATCACCTTCTTTATAAGGTCTTTATTTATTCCTCCATCCACACAGTTATTAATTTCTTCTTTCCTTTAATTTTGTATTATTTTGTGTATGTAAATGAACCTTTACAAAATTACTACTCCAATGCCTTACACTTGAAGTGCGACCCTCAATTCCAAAGGCTATTAATGTAAGAGAGCACAAGCTGTGGGACATTCTATTATTCTGAGAAGACAGCCAGATGTTACATTGGATTTGGCCCACAGCTAAATTCCTCCTGAAATATTTGTCTAACCCTAGGCAAATGGATACCTCTGAATGCTTTAGTTTCTGTAATTATAAAATTAGGATAATAATACCACCTACCTTCATGTGTTGTACAGATCAAATGAGAAAACATCTATAAAGTGTCTGGTATATAGAAAGTACTTAATACATGCTAATTGACTGATTGTCTAACAGAGAAGTAGGAATGAAACAAGTTTGACTTGAGTGTCAAAACAGATGGCATTAGAAAGGGACATAGAATTCTCAGACATCATGGAGGGATAGCAGTGGACTAGGCAGGAGATAGGAGGGGGTCATACAGCTTAGTGAGCCAAAAGATTTCTTAAAGAGATATCCCATAGTATAGATACAACTGGACCTTCTCTATATCTGTGACATCTCATGGCTTTCCACAGTCCTCCCTTACTTAAATACAATTCATTTGAATTTAATGGCATCATCTCTCTCAGGTCATGGTCCTCTTTGAGAACAAAGGACAAACAACAACAGCAGTGACATCTCAAGAGATAAAGTTCTCTTGTATGGAACTAAGATAGCTAGATTAAGAGTAGATAGCTTTTGCTATTGATTACACAAAAGAGGTTTGGAGACAAAGAGGGAATAATAACAATGGTAATAATAATAACAATGACACCAACACTAATGATAATAACTAACACATATAATAGAAAAAAAACCCAAGTCCCTAATGCAAGGGTTATAGAAAAGTGAGATAAAAAAGATAAAAAAATAAAGTAGAGAAATAGAAAAACAACTGTTAATAGTATTATTTATTATCTTCCCCTCTGCTACTTCTCTTTCCATTTTTATTCATTTTTGGTTTGGGAATCAGAGGAACAATAGCCAAAAGAAAACGGGCACTTAGTGGCTTCTCATTTCTAGGCTCTATGGAAGGAGGGATCTTCAGGATTCTCTCAACTTTCTTTGTTCCCTGGAATCAGGAGGCCTTACCCCATTAATGCCTAGCTGGTACGTCTGTCCTGGGTTATCAAAATCCAGAGTCTAAGTGTTGGAAGAACACATCATCCAGTTAAACACCTCTCACCTTCACCCTTCAAATGGGAAGTCCAACTATATCATTTACTGTTGTTCAATCATTCAGTCACATCTGATTCTACATGATCCTATGGACCTTATCTATGGGCTTTTCTTGGCAAAGATATTTTACTGGCTTGCTATTTCTTTCCCTAATATTTCCCCATATTGCAAAAAAGGAACTAAGGCTAATAATAGTTAAATGACTAATCTTAACTAATTAATGTCTGAGGTCTGATTTGAACTCAGATCTTCCTGATGCTAAACGTAGTTCTCTATCTACTGCACCACCAAATTGCTTTATGCCATTATTACAAAGTAATTAATCTCTGTGTGAATTATTCCTGTAACTTTGAGATCTCTATGTGAACTCAAACATCCGATTTTGTACAATGCCATTAGAAAGTTCTTGCACATATTGAATGAAAATTTGTCCCTTTGTAATTTTTCAGTGGAGACTATCTTCGCTTTCATGTGCTGTCAATATTAATCCTTCATAATAGAGAGATGAGGTAGCAGAGTTGAGTCCAACTTTCAGATCCAAAAGGCCTAGGTTAGGTTTCTCAACTCTGGAGCTTACAAATTTTGTGGTCTTTGACAAGTTATTTAACTTCTCTGGAAAAAGTTCTCTCCTTTGTAAAATTTGGAAAAGAATATTTATACTACTTACCTTGCTGGGTTTTTGTTGGGAAGTGTTTTGAAGTCTGTAAATATAGGAATAGGTGTGATTAAAGGGATTTTATGATTGACATTAGAGTTAGAAGAGAAAACAGAGCCAAATTTCTAAATTAAATTTAAGTCCCATAAAAAACACCCCATATTTTCACTAGTCCTGCTACAAACTTAAGACTCTTTTCTATCGGGGACTTATGGTAAATGGATATTCCACCCAGTCTTCTTTCAGTGCTTTGAAACTAGGAACCTATACTGAGTATATTCCCTGCTTTTTGTTTTGTGATATACGCCTCAATTGTTTTTTATTTCCCCATTCTCTCTAAATTTCTTATCCTGAGGATGCTTCCTGCTCTTTGGTTTGTGATAGGTCTCAACTGGCTTTTATTTCCCCATTCTCTCCAAATTGCAAAGGCAATTTATGAAGCTTGGAATGGAACCTGAGGGACAGATTCCTTTGGGCATGGTCCCATCCTGATCCCTAGGGCAAGATCTTAGGATCCTAACTCTGAATTAGGAAGAATCTCAAAGGATCTTACTGGCAAAGACTATAAAAGAAGTTCATGGCTCTTAGATTAATCTAGTCTATTAGAGTGAATAAAAAGGCTTTGTATGTCAGGGACAAGGAAAGGCCTCATCTGTCTGCTATGTCTATACCACATGGACTCCAGATCACAAACATGGCACACATGTATTATTGAAGTTTCAACACAGTTTTTGCACCTCTTCTGTGAATGACCACTAGATTCTTCCTGAGTATACTTAGTGAATTTTGAGCAAGAGTGTTCTGGAGCTTTCTTGAAATTTCCACTATATAAGCTGAATGCTAAATTTTCATTTCAAAAATCTACAAATGCCATTCCAAATAACGGATGATAGGATAAAATATTTGGGAATCTATCTGCCAAGGAAAAGTCAGAAACTATACGAACTAAACTACAAAATACTTTCCACACAAATAAAATCAGACCTAATCAATTGGAAAAACATTAAGTGCTCATGGGTAGGCAGAGTGAATATAATAAAAATGACAATACTACCCAAACTAATCTACTTATTTAGTGCCATACCAATCAAATGCCTACAAAATTATTTTACAAATCTAGAAAAAAATAGTAGCAAAGTTCATTTGGAAGAATAAAAGGTCAAGGATTTCAAGGGGATTAATGAAAAAAAAGGCAGATGAAGGTGGCCTTGCTGTACCAGATCTAAAACTATATTATAAAGCAGTGGTCATCAAAACCATTTGGCAGTGGCTAAGAAATAGAGCAGTCGATCAGTGGCATAGGATAGGTTATCAGGATAATCTAGGCAATAACTTTAACAATTTAGTGTTTGATAAACCCAAAGACCCCAGCTTTTGGGATAAGTACTCACTATTTGACAAAAACTGCTGGGAAAATTGGAAACTAGTGTGGAAGAAATTAGGGCTTGACCCATACCTAACACCACATACCAAGATAAGATCTAAATGGATTCATGATCTAGATATAAAGAGTGATATTGTAAGCAAATTAGAGGAACGTAGTATAGTTTACCTCTCAGACCTGTGGAGATGGAATAAATTTATGTCCAAAGAAGATCTGGAACTCCTAATTGAACACCAGATAGATAATTTTGATTATACTAAGTTAAAAAGTTTCTGTACAAATAAAACTAATGCAAACAGAATTAGGAGGGAAGCAACAAAATGGGAAATCATCTTTACATTTAATGGTTCTGATAAAGGCCTCATTTCTAAAATATATAGAGAATTGTCTCATATATATAAGAATTCAAGCCACTCTTCAATAGATAAGTGGTCAAGGGATATGAACAGACAATTTTCAGATGATGAAATTAAAACCATCTCTAGTCATATGAAAAGTTGCTCCAAATCACTATTGATCAGAGAAATGCAAATTAAGACAACTCTGAGGTACCACTCCACACCTGTCAGATTGGCTAAAATGACAGGAAAAGATAACAATGAATGTTGGAGGGGATGTGGGAAAACTGGGACACTAATACATTGTTGGTGGAACTGTGAACGGATCCAACCATTCTGGAGAACAATTTGGAGCTATGCTCAAAAAGTTATCAAACTGTGCATACCCGTTGACCCAGCAGTTTTTCTATTGGGCCTATATCCCAAAAAGATCTTAGAGGAGGGAAAGGGACCCACCTGTGCAAGAATGTTTGTGGCAGCCCTTTTTGTAGTGGCTAGAAACTGGAAACTGAAGGGATGCCCATCAATTGGAGAGTGGATGAATAAATTATGGTATATGAATGTTTTGGAATATTATTGCTCTGTAAGAAACAACCAGCAGGACCATTTCAGAGAGGCCTGGAGAGACTTGCATGAACTGATGCTGAGTGAAACGAGCAGAACCAGGAGATCATTATACACAACAACAACAGTATTACATGATGTTCAATTCTGATGGACATGACTCTCTGCAGCAAAGAATTGTCTCAAACCAGTTCCAATTGTTCACTGAAGAAGACCATATACACCCAGAGAGAGGGTATGAAATATGGACCACAACATAACATTTTCATGCTCTCTATTGAAGTTTGCTTGCATTGTGTTGCCTTTCTCTGATTTTCTTTTTTTTTCTTGTAGATGGGATTTTTCTTGCATAACTTGTCAAGTATTTCAACATTATTAACATGTAGTGGACTTCCTGCCATCTAGAGGAGGGGAGGGGACTGGGGGTAAAATTTGTAATGGAAAGCTTTGTACAGATCAATGCTGGGGAACTACCCATACATATGTTATACAAATAAAAAGCTTTAATAAAAAAATTAAAAAATAGAATGACAATAATGATACAACATACTAAAATTTATAGGATGCAGCCAAAGCAGTTCTTTGGGATAAGTTGGAAGTGAAGAAGCTAGGAGACAGTAAGTCTGAGGCAGAAGATAGGGGGTGCCATCTAGGTATTTGAGATAAGCCTTCTGGAGTTTTATGACTCTTTGGAATGTTAATGGCCAGAGTTTCCAGCCCTAATTATCTCAGTCCTAATGGCCAGAAAGCAGGAGTTGTCACCAGGGAGACAGAAGCAGAACAATTCAGAGAAACTGAGGCAGGGAAATTGAAGCATAACACTTTAAAATGCAATTCAGATGCCAGACTATAGGGTATATTCAGGAGAGACTAGCACCTCTCCTGCGAGGGTCTTTTTAGGACTGCTTTCTACCTTTGATGTCACACTGATTTACCAACTCTCCCTTGTGACTCCAAGAACCTGTGAACCATGTACAGTAGCCATATTCTGATAACCATTTCAGCATATGGGGTAAATCAGGTTGAGAATGACTGAGGGATCTCAGACTCTTTGGTCAGTTAGAGAGGTATTTACCCCAAGCAAGTGAAGACTTCCCCCAGTGGAATGGGTGGATGAAAAGGATGTGTTTCAATGGTCATGCAGATAGCTGAATCAGGCATTTAGAGCTTAGATATCAAAGAAGCCAAGATTATCCCTTCCTAGGCATTGACCAGTCATCTTTACTTTGTTTTGCACTAGACCTTGATGACTCTAAAAGAGAGAATGAAACAGATAACTTTGTTTAGGAGACTCCAAAGACAAGTGTGTCAGAAAAGAGGTATTAGACTTTCTGCCAAACTGAAGGTTTAAAGAGCTACTGTGCTGACTTCATTGTATACCATGAAAACTAGACAATCTGTCAAAGCTATGCCAGGAACACTATTGATCAGAGAAATGCAAATTAAGACAACTCTGAGGTACCTCTACACACCTGTCAGATTGGCTAAAATGACAGGAAATTATAATGATGAATGTTGGCGGGGATGTGGGAAAACTGGGACACTGATAAATTGTTGGTGGAACTGTGAATGGATCCAACCATTCTGGAGAGTAATTTGGAACTAAGCTCAAAAAGTTATCAAACTGTGCATACTCTTTTTCCCAGCAGTGTTTCTATTGGGCTTAGATCCCAAAGAGATCTTAAAGGAAGGAAAGGGACTCGCATATGCAAGAATGTTTGTAGCAGCCCTTTTTGTAGTGGTTAGAAACTGGAAACTGAATGGATGCCTATCAATTGGAGAATGGCTGAATAAATTATGGTATATGAATGTTATGGAATATCATTGTTCTGTAAGAAACTACCAGCAGGATGATTTCAGAGAGGCCTGGAGAGACTTGCATGAACTGATGCTGAGCGAAGTGAGCAGAACCAGGAGATCATTATACACGGTGACAACAATACTATATGATGATCAATTCTGATGAACATGGCTCTCTTCAAAAATGAAATGTTTCAAACCGGTTCTAATTGTTCAGTGAAGAAAGCCATATACACTCAGAGAGAGGGATATGAAATGTGGATGACAACATAATATTTTCATGCTGTCTTTTGATGTTGCTTACATTGTGTTTTCTTTCTCTGATTTTTTTTCTTGTAGATAGGATTTTTCTTGTACAACAATGATAAAGGTTGAAATATGTATACATATGTTCAATTTGTCAAATATTTTAACATAATTAACATGTAGTGGATTTCCTGCCATCTAGGGGAGGGGTGGGGACTAGGGGGGAAAATTTGTAACAGAAAGCTTTGTAAGGATCAATGTTGAAGAGTTACCCATACGTATGTTATGCAAATAAAAAAGTTTTAATAAAAAATAATAATAAAAAAGCTTTGCCAGGAAACTGAATTGCTTCTGTTCAAATTGTCTCCGGAAGATTGTGAAGATCATCTGGCAAGATAAGACATTATCAGACATTGAGGTGCTTTCTAGAACTAAACTGTCAAGCATTCAAACTCTGCTGCAGAGGGTGCATCTCCTTTGGGCAGGTCACATTTGAATGCCAAAAGTACATTTGCCTAAAAGACAATTTTACAGGTAATTCTCACAAAGCAAACTCATAAGAGATCAGAGGAAGCAATACAAGAACAGTTCTCTCTGAGGAACTTTGAACATGAGAGAAATTAGTACAGGACTACCAGCATGACATACCTGCATCCAACAAGGCATTGTGTTCTATGAGCAAAACAGAACTACAGTCCTCAAAAGAAATGTGAGATGCTCAAATTTAGGGATGTCTCCATTTCAAATGTTCATGTGGATGATTTGTGCCTGACCTATTAGAGCCTTCTAAGCTTGTATTGTTGTGATCTGCCACCTTTTACAGGATTAGATCCTTTTACAGGTGAACATCTGAGGCATTTCCCAAGGCCATACAGTAAGGGTCAGAGACCAAATCTCAACTCAGAAAGGTGAATCTTCCTGACTCCATACTCAGCATTCTATTTATTATGCCAATTAGCTGATACATTTAAGGGTACAACTTACTGAAAAACAGACACTTTTTCTCTTTCCCATCCCTCATGGTTACTTTAATCAGGACAGCAATTTCTGGTTCTGCCTAAACTCAGTCACAAAAATGACAATGATAATAGTTAGTCTTTACATAGTACTTTAATGCATGCTAAAACACCTAACATGTTAACTCATTTGATTCTCTTAATGAACCTGTGATATAGATATTATCATACTCATTTTATAGTTGGGGAAATTAAGGTACTGAGAAGACTTGCCAAATATCACACAACTAGTAGTTGTCTGAGGCAAATTATAATTCATTATTACCTGACTTCCAAATCCAGTGTTCTAGCCACATTACCACCTAGTTGACTATTACCATTCAGAGACTGGGCCTCTTATGGCTCAGGTGAAAATGAAGCCATAATATTGGCTTAAGCCCCAGAACTCTGGACCAGCCAAATACCAAGGATTAACTTATTCCTTATGGTCTTAAAGGAAGACCAGCCCAGTCTACATGAAATACTGTTCCTCTCATATTGTTCCTGAATATTTGTGATGGAGTGTGTCAAGGGTAGATTTGCAGGGTGTTGTAAGTTATAGAATGAAAGATCATATAGAATCATTGGGATGTAGTGTGAATTAGTGAGAATATTTCTGTGCTTGAACTCTATTGGTGTGAATTAAAAGCCCCACATTTTGTGAATGACTATTCCTTTTTTAGAGAAAGGAAGGATTAGGTCCTACAGGAGTCAGATTTCATCTGTAGATGGTAGAAAACTTGTTTGTTTGTGGTTCTGGGTCTGTCACTTTCTCCTAGAGCATCACAATATCTATGGGACAGTGAAGAATGTCAGATTGTTGTATACCTGAATATTCAGAAGGTAAACCTGAAGCTTAGGTAGTGGTTAAATTCAATTACTACATATGGATAGAACTATATCATAGTCAGCCACTCAGCCAATGATCATTTTTTAAATATTTGATTTGTGTCAAGCATTATGCTATGACAACAATATGGTTCCTTCTCTCAAGGAGATAGAACATGAAAATGACCACACACATTCAGCATATATAAATGTATATGGGAACTATTCTCAAAAGGAAGGTACTACCAATGGTAGGTGAATGAGAAGACTCTTGCAAAGCTTGCTGTTCCAAATTTTTCTCTCCTTCCCCCGACTCCCTTCCCTAGATGGCAGATAGTCCAATACATATTAAATATGTTAAAATATATGATAAATCCAATATATGTATACATATTTATGTAGTTACTTGCTGCACAAGAAAAATTAGATGTAGAAAGAAAAAAAAAACCTGAGAAGGAAAACAAAATACAAGCAAATATCAACAAAAAGTGTGAAAATGCTATGTTGTGGTCCACACTCAGTTCCCACAGGCCTTTCTCTGGGTGTAAATGATTTTCTTCATCACTGAACAAATGGAACTAGTTTGAATCATCTCACTGTTGAAGATAGCCATGTACATCAGAATTGATCATCATATAGTTTTTTTGTTGCCATGTATAATGTTCTCCTGCTTCTGCTCATTTCATTTAGCATCTGCTCATGTAAGTCTCTCCAAGTCTCTCTGAAATCATCCTGTTGGTTGTTTTTTTACAGAACAATAATATTTCAAAATATTCATATAGCATAATTTATTCAGCCAATCTCCAATTGATAAGCATCCATTAAGTTTCCAGTTACTAGCCACTAGAAAAAGGGCTGCCATAAACATTTTTGCACATGTGGGTCCCTTTACCCCCTTTAAGATCTCTTTGGGATATAGGCCCAGTAGAATCACTGCTGGGTCAAAGGGTATGCACAGTTTGATAACTTTTTGAGCATAGTTCCAAATTATTCTCCAGAATGTTTGAATCTGTTCACAGTTCCACTAACAATGTATCAGTGTCTTTCCCACCTTCCCTTTAACATTCGTCATTATCTTTTCCTGTTTTTGTAGCCAATTTGACTAATGTCTAGTGGTATCTCAGAGTTGTCTTAATTTGCATTTCTCTGATCAATAGTGATTTGGAGCACCTTTTTATGACTAGAAATTGTTTCAATTTCTTGTCTAAAAATTGTTCATATCCTTTGACCATTTATCAATTGAAGAATGGCTTGAATTCTTATAAATTTGAATTAATTCTCTATGTCATTTTAGAAATAAGGCTTTTATCAGAACCTTTGAATTTAAAAATGTTTTCCCAGTTTATTGCTTCTCTTCTAATCTTGTCTACATTAGTTTTGTTTGTACAAAAACTTTTTACTTAATATAATCAAAATTATCTATTTTGTGATCAATAATAATCTCTAATTCTTCTTTGGTCACAAATTCCTTCCTCTTCTACAGATCTGAAAGGTAAACTATCTTATGCTACAAGGTAGGATTAAAGTTGAGTCTTGGAAGAAACTTTGCATTCCAGGAGGCAGAGAAGAAGTAGGAGAACATTACAAGTATGTGAGTAAGCCATAGAAAGCCATGGATATGGTGTATTGGGTATGAAAAATATGGACAAGGTCAAAGCCACTGTATTATAGATAATGTCACTAGATTATAGATGACATGGAACATACTAAAGTGTAAGAAGATTGAAAGAGTAGGAAGGGTCCAGGTTGAAAAGGATTTTAAAAGCCAAAGAAATGATTTTATGTTTGATCCTGGAGGTAATACAGAACCACTGAAGTTTGCAAAATGAGAGTAGGAATGCATGACATGTTAGACCTGTACTTTAGGAGGATCAGTTTGACAGATGAATGCCAGATAGATTGGAGTAGAAAAATACACAAAGTAAGGAAGATTGATTAGAAATCTACTGTAACAGTCCAGAAATTAGGTGACAAGAGTCTGTGTATTGAGATATAAATAAAGTGAAGGAGATATCCATAAAATATTTCATGAATGTAGAAATGATAAGACTTGGAAACAAATTGAATTGTGGGCTGAGTATAACATCAATGTTCTGAGTTTTTGTGACTGGGAAGATGGTGGTAGACTTGACAGTAACAAGGAAGGTTTGAGATGGGAGGTGATATATGAGAAAAGATAATGAATTGTTTTGGACATATTAAATCAGAGATATTTATGGAAACTTCAATGGAAGATATTCATTTGACACTGGGTAATATGTAACTAGGACGTCAGGAGATAGGTTAGAGATGGATAAATAGATCCAAAGATTATAAGTAAAGGGATTATAATTGAACCCATGGGAACTATGATATTGCCAAGCAAAATAGTATGGAGGGAGAAGAAAAGGAGACCTAGGACAGAACCTTGTAGGACAAGTGGTTATGACCTGCATAAAAGTCCAGCAAAGGAGACTGGAAAAGACTGATTGAGTGGGAAATCTCTATCTCTATTTCAACTTCTGTCTTCTTTTTTTCACCATATGCAGGTGATATTCCATAATATGCCTAGAATCCTGGGATTTTCCTCTGATGAATTCAACTCAATTTAACATTTATTATTTAAAATGTTTGAGGTACTGTGGTAAGCATGGAGCATGTAGAATCAAGCAGAGATCCCTGTCCAGAGACATGGGTTCTTGAAGACTTTTCAGAATGGAAAGGGGTAACTCCATTTGTTTGAGTCAGAGGAACAGTAGAGTCATCCTTAGTTGAGGAAGAAGAATAAGGGAGGGACTTTTCCTGCCTGAAATCTAGGTAGTGAAGAGAGAGGAAGCCCCTCTGTAAAGTGCAGTCTTGGAATACCTGCCTACCACCCTCCATTATTTTTCTTTCTGCTGAAAGATTGTACAACAGAAGTTCTTGGATGAGGAGGATACTAATACCCCCAGAGATTTCAGAACCTTCCTGCTGCCCTGGAAACAATATCTCAATGGAATAGACCTTATCATAAAGAAAGCATCTCAACCAACTCAACTATAGAAGTCCCCTTTGTTTGTTCAAGAATGAGTTCCTTTTATATTTGGTGAGTAATTGTTAAGAAGTGGATATCAAAGTTCTTTGGATCTACATGTTCCAGAAGAGAATATAGTGGAACCAACAGCAGAAAAAGTCACAGAATGTGTGCCCAGTGATTGGTCTGGAGAAATAATCTAACATCTGAGTCAAGGACTGGAATGGGACAGATTAGATAGGATTTTAAAACTATAAAGTGACATTAGAAACTGCCTTATTCAACCAATTCTTTTTATAATTGATAAAGCTGAGACCTAGGAGAGAGTCATGTCTTGCTTGGTCTTACATTGTAAAAAATTAGGGTAAGAATTGCAATAGAACTCAGGTTTCTGAACTCTATTTTAGAGCTCTTTCTCTTGTATTTACATTATTTTCCTCGAGTGAGGTTGAAGAATGCTCTGAGTGCAGGGGGTCCAGTAGGGGCCAGAGCAAAAGCTGGGCCAAAAGTTTGTCTTTGGGAATTCAGCACTTATTTAGTGATGTGTTTATGCTGTACATGATAACCCTGTAGAAAGATCTAGCAGATGGGTCTTTGAGCTGGAGTAACAATTAAGCATAATGAAACCTGCATCTGGTTTCTGTACTTCAGCTGAGACTATGAGGGAATGTGCTCATGGGAAGTCAACCATCAGGGACAAACACAGCTCAGGATTTCTTTTATTATTATTATTACTGTTTTTGATATTATTATTAATAAGTTGCATTTATATAGTACCATAAGATTTGCAAAGTGCAAATCTCATTTTTATCCTCACAATAACCTTGTGAGATAAGTGCTACAACTATTCCCATTTTTCAGATCTGGAAACTGAGGTAGAGAGTAAGTGATTTGCCCAGGTATACACTGCTTGTAAACACAAGAGGCTAGATTTGATGTTAGTTAGGTTTTCTTTTCTCTGAACCCAGCAGTCTATCCATTGTGCCCCCTAGCTGCACAAAATACATTTTCTTTAAAAGAGAGTATATAAGGGTACTGTAATATTTCTGTCCTGTCTAATGTGTATGTGTTTCTGTGTGTGCATACATATATGTACGTGTGTCTGTGTTTTGGGAAAAGAATATAAGCAGGAACCATAGATAAGTGATATTTAAGAGGACAGGTATAGGAAAGGACTGTGACCAATATCATGTGCTAATTAGAAAAAGTTTGGGATAGCCATCATATCATATTCTGCTAACAAACATTTATTGAACATCAACTATGCAAAGGGCTCTTTATTGGGCACTCAATGATCTCCTGAGATGAATGAGTTATGAATTAATTACCTTCAAAGAGCAAAAATTCTGGTAGGGGAGATAAAACATAAAAATGCCATCAGCTATACAATCCATTATTTTCATAGAATCCCAAACAGGAGGAGAGATGTCCCTCAGTAACATGAGAACGCTTGTCAAGTGAATTGTCCAGATTATGTAAATGCATGAGAATTTCAAATGAAGGAGAGAGTTCACTTATGAACATAGGGGTGGTCAAGGAAGGCTTTATTAACTAGGTAGGATTTTAGTTTGACTTTGAAGTATGAGGGGATAGAGAGAGGAGGAAAGTTTATTTTCCTATTATGAGACTCTCATGCACAAAAACACATGAAGAAATTACGTGATAGAGAAGTTCAGAATTTGAAGAACTCTACAGCATCAGAAAATTCTAACAAGTTATTTTGGTAATTTATTTGAAAACAATAATTGTAAATATAAATGCATTTTCAAAATGTAAAAGAGACTGAATACAGACATATTTCAAAGATATTGCAGATTAGGTTCAAGACTATCACAATAAAGCAAGTCACATGAATTTTTTTGTTTCCAAGTTCATGTGTATATTTTTGGATTTCCCAATATGTTATACTATATTGTAGTCTATTATGTGAAATATATAAACATATACATGTAAATATATATAAAATATGTCAGATACATATATATTGTTATGTAACATACATATAACATAATTTGAGATATATTATATATACATATATATGTATTGAATTTAAAGGACTTTATTCCTAAAAAAGCCTTCATCTAAACCTTCATCAAGTTGTAACTTTTTTTGACAATGGAGGGTTTTTCCTTAGTGATGGTTGCTAACTGATCAGGGTGTTGGTACTGAAGGCTGGGGTAACTCTATCAATTTCTTAAAATAAGACAACAGTGAAGTATGCCACATGGATTAATTCTTCCTTTCACTTGAACACTTAGAGGAAATTGTAGGGTAATTTATTGGCCTAATTTCATTGTTGTTATTTCTTAGGGAATAGGGAAGTCTGAAGAGAGGGAGAAAGAAGAAAATGGCCAGTCATACAACATGTATTGATTCAGTTCTCTGTCTTATATGGGTGCTGTGTGTAACATCCCCAAAACAATTGCAATTGTAACTTTAAAGATCACTGATCAGTATAACAGATATTATGATGAAAAATTTGAAATATTGTGAGAATGACCAAAATGTCACACGGAGACATAATGTGAGCACATGCTTTTGAAAAGATAGAACTGGCAGATTTGTTTGATGTTGGGTTACTACAAAACTTCAATTGGCAAAGAATACAATGTTGTGATGCTTAATAATGTGAAATGCAGTAAAAGAAGGCATGCCTGTAATTGATAAAGAACTGTTCAAAAAATCAGAAAGACCTAGATTTAAGCATGACCTCTGATACATACCAACTGTGTGTAACTCTAGGGAAGTCAATTAAAATCTTGGTGCTCCTGGTATTTATCCAAGACTGGTGAGTATTTGTGTTGGTGGAGGGTGTAGTTTCACCAAGGTTTCTTCATTTAAAAAATCAGGATCCACCCCAAGAAAAATTATAAGATTGTGCTTATATGGCTTGAAAGAAATTCACAAAAAAGAACTCAGGTTTTAGTTTCACATAAAATCTGTAAGCAACAAGGTGTCATTTTTAATGGGCCAGCTTGGTGATAAACACAATAGAGTGCCTGGCCTGAATACAGAAAAACTCATCTCCCTAAATTCAAATTTGGCCTTGGACACTCATTAACTGTGCCATCCAGCTCTTGTTTGCCTCAGTTTCTTCAACTGTAAAATGAGCTAGAGAAGGAAATGGCAAACCATTTAGTATTTCCACCAAGAAAACCCCAAATGTGGTCATGAAAAGTTGAATACAACTGAAAAAAATGACAAGAAATCATTTCTAAAGGGTTGCAGTAATTGTATTATATCCAAAGAGAGGAATATTTAGTTCTGCTTTCTCTTTCTTAGTCAGCTTTTATCTGGAACTTTGGGTACAGTTCCAGTTGTCAAACTTTATGAAAGACCTTGATAAATTAGGGAATATATAAACAAGTAAATTCAAGAGAGTTAGAGGTCTAACAACTTCATCATATGGATAATGGTTGATGCAATTTGGAATGATTAATTTGGAGAAGAGATCTAGGGAACACCACTCATTCATTTATTCAATAATATTTCCTGAGTGTCTAGTATGTGTCAGAATTATAGGGAAAACAGTGGTGCAAAAGATATAATCACTGCTTTCAAAGAATATTTCATCAGGTAGAGAAGAGAAAAAGATTCACAGACACTGAAAAATTAGATAACAGGACGTGTCCTCAGATAGACAGGATAAATAGGATTTCAGAGGAAGGGGGATTCTTCTATTGGGTAGTTGGTTAAGGATCTGTGATTAATTCTGGAAGACTTGGCTGAGAACATGGACTTTTAGTTGAGTCTTAAACAATGGGTCTTTTGTCTGTCTTTTGCTTTTGAAGATATAATGAGTAGCAAGTGAATTGGATTTAAGTGAGGAAGGGCTGTGCAAAGTCACCAGCTTCATTATCTCCTCCAGAGCTATCTGGATTCAGTGGTAAGATATAGGTCCCAGTTAAAGTCTCACTTGGTCATTATTTAGGCTCTAATTATTTCTGTTTTGGTCAGAAACCTGAGAATTCCAGGTTTGAGGGAGAGAAAGAAGGATATTGCCCTTCTTGGAATTGAAGAAGAGTCTAGGGCTATGCAGGGTAAGGCTATTAGTGATTGTTTTATTCAGAAGACAAGAAAAGTCATTCTTTATCCTATATGGTAGGAGAGAGAGTGAGAAAAGATGACTAATAGAGGAAAACATGATTTCTTAAATAAGGAAACTATACCCTAGGGATTTTTCACTAGAGAGAGACAAACTGACATGAACATGCATGGAACTACATCAGGATAGATAGAAAAGATAGAACTGATAGGTCAGGATGTGAGATTTTCCATTTTTATAGTGGAGAAAAATGGCAAAAGGACAAGTAATTTAATTAAAGGTACACAATGAGGCCAGATTAGGATCAGGACTTCAGACCTACAAAATATTCATAATTTCTCAGCATCAAATTGTGAAAGGTTCATGGGGACACTTATGGGTTCAGAGGCATAAGTATGATATAGTAGGAGAATAGTGAACTCAAATTCAAGAGAGAGCTCAACTTTAATCCCACATCCAAAATTTACTGGGTGTTTCAATATGTTCCTTTAATATTTCTGAGTTTTAGCTTGCTCAATACTTACAATATTTACCTCATTGTGTGTGTCTGTGAGGATCAAATGAAATGTAATTTATAAATCACTGTAAGGTAAGTTATTGTTATAATTTTTATCATTTTATTATTTTATCATATTCTCATTTAAGAGAGAACATATTTGAGATCAGGATATGGTGAATGGAGAAAGAATTCTGCTCTAGAAGTCAGTAATCCTGCTCCTAATCATACATTTGCTACTCATTGAATATTTAAAAAACTTATCCTTTCTGTATTTGTTTCTCAATCACAAAAAGAAGGTGCATCCTAACCTAATCACTTCCCAGGGAATTATAGAGGGAAATGTCTTTGAAGAAGGAAAAAGAAAAGAAAAAAAAGGAAAAAAAGTCTTTGAAAAATGGGAACTGTAATTATCACTACAGCTGGGCTGAGGTCCTCACAGGGAGAGTTGAATATATCTGTGAATAGGAAAACTAGAACTATGTCTCACTCGGAAGAATAATCTGAGGGAGTTATTAACCTTTAGATCTTTCAATTAGTTCATAGTCATTTGACTTTTCTGTCCCTATTTTTCAGGATGGGTTCACTGTGAGCCATAGCTCAGTCTTAAGGGTGCCACCATGGTGGTCAATGCCTCTATCTTCAGCTTCTCATCCTTTTTCTTGGTTGGTATTCCTGGTCTAGAAGTCTTCCACTGTTGGTTAAGCATCCCTGTTTGTCTTCTGTATGTGCTGACCCTGATGGGGAATGGTCTCATTGTCTTTGTGATAAAAGAAGAATCCAGCCTTCATCAGCCCATGTTCTTTTTCCTTTGTATGCTGGCCTTTGATGATGTAGCCATTGCCTCAACCACAGCCCCCAGGATGCTTGACATATTTTGGCTGGATGCTCATATCATTGGATTTGATGTCTGTCTGACCCAAATGTACTTAATCCACACCTTTTCCATCATTGAATCAGCTCTTTTGGTAGCCATGGCCTTTGACCGCTATGTTGCCATCTGCCATCCCCTGCATTATACTACTATTCTGACCACTCCTTTGGTCATCAGGCTAGGGCTGATAAGTGTGGCACGAGGGGCCATTATGGTTTTGCCATGCCCATTGCTTATTAAACGGCTGAAATATTGTACCCAGAATGTTATTCAACATGTCTATTGTGAACACATGGCTGTGGTGAAGCTTGCCTGTACCAACACTTACATTAACCGTAGCTATGGTATCTTTGTGGCCCTCTCAGTTATAATTCTGGACATTGGACTTATTTCCACGTCCTATGTCAAGATCCTTCAGGCTGTCTTTCGACTTTCCTCCAAGGATGCCCGCTCTAAGGCACTAGGCACTTGTGCTGCCCACATCTGCACTATCATCATCACGTACTTACCTGCATTGTTTAGTTTTCTCACACACCGCATTGGTAAGAGAGTGCCCCCATCCCTTCACATCATTGTTGCCAGTATATATCTCCTGGTGCCCCCTGCAGTCAATCCACTTGTCTATGGTGTCAAGACCAAGCAGATTCGTGACAGAGTGGTCATCCTCTTCCTCAAAAGAAAGGAGAAAGTTTCCAAGCACAAGTAGAGAGTTAGGCATGTAATTCCTTGCGAATCATCAGCTTTGGATTGAGAGGAACAATATAATTGATCTTCTCCCTACAGTTGGCCTATTTGCAAACCCAGACATATTTTGTCTACACTCATCTTCCCCACAATTTTGGGTAGAACATAATGAGATAGTTCTTAAAGTGATTTTTTTATTTTTATTTTTAGGAGGCAATTGGGGTTAAGTGACTTGTCTAGGTCACACAACTAGTAAATGTGTGAGATCAGATTTAAACTTGAGATGTGCCACCTAGCTGCCCCATAATGAGATAGTTCTAATACAACTGACTTATTTCAGTCTGCCATGAAGCAGTTCTTTATATTTACTTTAATCTGGTTTCAATACTTCCATGCACTGGTCAGATTTTGAGGCCCACACCAAACTCTTGTCTCTGATTTAGGAGAAATAAGGACTATGTAGCTCAAACTTCCTGATGAAGAGCACAAAGAGCCAATCCCAAACTTGTCTGCCCCATCCCTAGGTTCCTTGAGGAATCTTGATTTAGTCATGATTATTTGACCCTCATTCAGCTCAAACTCCAAAACTCCTTGGGAAAGAGGAATATGATTTAAACTCAGAATGAAAAAGTTAGAATAGATAGAATCTTTCAGCCAGATCTCAGACCTTTTCAAATTTTCTCCCTGCTAAAATTGAATTATTTTAGGTATAGGATATTTTCAGTATGAGCAATCACTGAGTTGTGTTCCAGGATTCTCTAGCTCTGAGCTTTATGTTCTCCTTTAATCTCCTCTGCATCCTTCTGGACCTCAAATACTACTGTATGAAATGCTACCTTGACCTATCCCCACTCTCATCATGATCAATTCCTGCAATGACTTCTGACTTTCAAAGTTGTCACTGTTTACTGAGACTCACCATTGTAGCCTGGTCTGAACAAGTCAACATGAAATAGGTCTCTAGCCATGTCTAAGAAAAACAGACATGCCTATTTTGTTATGCAAAAGCTTTCACTGGCCTATGTGCTCTCAGTTTTAGGTTGATAGGAAACTAATACCTTCAGAGGTACTGATGAGATGGCACCACGTTGTTTTTGAATAATGTGTTGGAAAATTATTAGCCAAAGATTAGCTAGAAATATTAAGGCTCCAGTGCCATATATTTCCCAGTCTAAAGCTATTGGTGTTAAAGACATGTTTCCTCCACCAACCAGGATGACTTGGTAGGTTCAAGAGTCTTCAAGAAACATTTTAAACAACACTTACCCACAAATCAGTAAACACATGTTTTCCTAGAGATATGGAAGAATTTGATGACATATCTTAGGTTTCTGAATTGGTCACCTTTGAAATTTATAGTCATAATGAATGTAGGGAATATTTTGGAAATTATTTTCCCTGATGTAACCTATCCTCATTTCACTTTTATGGTCTGTGGAATTTGGTTCTTCAATCAGCCTAATCCATGTATCAGGGAGAAAGAACTCTTAGACCATTGTCTTTTGCTCTAGATAGTGCCACAAACTATCTGTCAGGATAGTAGAAGTCAGTCCTACAGATAGTGGCCATCTGGTTGGTATAGAAGTATTTTCAATAACTTCTTGGATGGACTATAGTGTGGTAAGTATTGTTACATTATTCAGAGACACTTCCATATAGTTTTAGATGTTCCAACAGAGCAATGTGCTTCCTAAAATGGTAGCAAATCATTATCATCATGTCTTCATAGATTTTATTTTTTATAGATGAAGTAAGTGATGCTATTAAGTTTCAGAAGATTGATTTGAATGGGCCTTCTTGATTCCAAGTTATTTTCACCATGTCATATTGTCTCAATTTCCAGGAAAAGTTATGTGACCAACACATTAATTTTAATTACATTTAATTCCTTCTTCAGTTCTTTATAGTAGCTGCTGATATTCAGAATTATGGCATTGAATTCTTGAATCTACCTAAATAACCCAAGAAAGATTTAAAAATGCTGTTTATTATATTCCATCTTCCAAAGTAGGCTGTGAATCAATCAATTCAGTCCAATTCAATAAGAATTTATTAGTATTTCCCTATGTGCCAGGCACTGTACTTGGTATTAGAGCTATAAAAACAAAAATGAAGCAATACCTATGTTCATAAAGCTTATCTTCTTTCATAAAAGGATGTGATGATTCAATTAAAGATAGCTTTAAAAGGTTATTCATTTTTACATATATAATATGTAGTGAAAATCAAGAGACTTTCAATACAAAATGTTTTGATGACTTATTGCCAATTTTGTGAGTAGAAAGATGTTAAAAATTGATAGTTGAAAAAAAGTGCATATCTCTTGGTTAGTTAGAAAATTCCTTAATCATTAAAGTTAATTGAGTTTCAAACACATAATTGATTTGGTGTTTGTTCAAATTCAAGTTTTCAAAATGGGTCATCTGTCCAGTTTTCCATTTCCAAGAACATATATAAAAATGCAATTGAGCCCATTAAATAAAATTTCTTTATTTAATGGATTGTTTATGAACTTCCAGATTATTTGAAAGTATTCTGGATTCTCAAAATTATTATATAAACTATGAGGTAGCTCATACCCTTAAAATAATGAGGACTCTACCTCAAATTGTATATTACTTTTCAATGTAAGTCAATTTGTGTGAGGAGTGTGTGCAAGGCTGGAGGCTGTTTGTGACAAGTGCTACTTGTTCTTCTGTCATGACCAGGAAAATGCTATTACAGACACAAAGTTATTCCTCATATAACCTAATCTAAGGTATTGAAAGATTAAATTCCTATTCTCTCTTCTAAGTAAAAACACACAAAAAGAAAAAAAATGCTCTGAAAGGAGAAAGAAGAGATCATGACAGAGATAGAAAGAAGACAGCTTAACATGTATTAAAAGGCATAATGATACATCCTGTAGAAAAGGGAACTAGAATCTCTGAAGAGGTAGCAACTGCTTAAACCTTTCAGAACAAAGATGTTTATATAATGGTGGAAATAGGGGAAAAGAGAGAGAAAGAAAGGGGGGGG
>JAJPUD010017442.1:0-31298 GCA_023553655.1 Myrmecobius fasciatus
TTAGAAGGGTAGCAGTAAACTGGGAAAATATTTTTACATCCAAAGGTTCTGATAAAGGCCTCATTTCTAAAATATATAGAGAATTGACTCAAATATATAAGAATTCAAGCCATTCTCCAATTGACAAATGGTCAAAAGATATGAACAATTTTCAGACGAAGAAATTGAAACTATTTCCGGTCACATGAAAAGGTGCTCCAAGTCATTATTGATCAGAGAAATGCAAATTAAGACAACTCTGAGATACCACTACACACCTGTCAGATTGGCTAAAATGACAGGAAATGATAATGATAGCTGTTGGAGGGGATGTGGGAAAACTGGGACACTGATACATTGTTGGTGGAACTGTGAACGGATCCAACCATTCTGGAGAGCAATTTGGAGCTATGCTCAAAGAGTTATCAAACAGTGCATACCCTTTGACCCAGCAGTGTTTCTACTGGGCCTATATCCCAAAGAGATTTTAAAGGAGGGAAAGGGACCCACATGTGTAAAAATGTTTGTGGCAGCCCTTTTTGTAGTGGCAAGAAACTGGAAATTGAAAAGATGTCCATCAATTGGAGAATGGCTGAATAAATTATGGTATATGAATGTTATGGAATATTATTGTTCTGTAAGAAATGACCAATAGGAGGATTTCAGAGAGGATTGGAGAGACTTGCATGAACTGATGCTGAGTGAAATCAGCAGAACCAGGAGAACATTACACACAGCAACAAGACTATATGATGATCAATTTTGATGGACATGGTTCTCTTCAACAATGATGTGATTCAAACCAGTTGTGCTGCGATGAAGATAGTCATATACATCCAGAGAGAGGCCTGTGGGAACTGAGAGTGAACCACAACACAGCATTTTAACGCTTTCTGTGAATATTTCCATGCATTCTGTTTTCCTTCTTAGGTTGTTTTTTTTTTTTCTTCTTCTCTTTCTAGATCTGATGTTTCTTGTGCAGTAAGATAACTGTATAGATATGTATACATGTATTGTATTTGTCAATATAATTTATCCTATCTAGCATGTATTAGATTACCTGTCATCTAGGGGTGGGGGGTGGGGGGAAGGGAAGGAAAAGCTTGGGAAAAAAAAGTTTTTTTTGCAAAGGTCAATGTTGAAAGGTCACTCATATATTTTGCAAATAAAAAGCTTTATAAAAAAAAAGAAGAATTGGCTCAAAGAGGGAATAATATTCACATTCAATTGGATATAGACATCTATCTTACCCTGCAGGAAAGTAGAAGTAAAGGGTATATGAGAAGTCAGGAAGGTGAGAGAAGAGAGGGCATATTGAGGGACAGGGTAATTAGAAGCAAAATACTTTTCAGGAGGTGCAGGATGAAAAGAGAGAGAGAATATAATAAATGAGGAGTGATGCAGTTAACAGTAGCAATTGTAGAAAGAATTTTGAAACAAGTTTTTTTCTGATAAAGGTCTCATTTCTCAAACATATAGGAAGCTGAGTCAAAGTTATAAAAAAAGAGCCATCCCCTAATTGATAAATGATCAAAAGATATGAACAGTTTTCAGATGAAGTAATTGAGTTATTTATAACCATATTGAAAAATATTTTAACTCATTATTGATTGGAGAAATTCAAATTAAAACATTTCTGAGGTACTCATATATATATATACATATATATAGCCAATTAAAATATATGTATATATATTAAATTGGTTAATAGGACAGAAAAGGGAAATAACAAATATTAAGGGGAATGTGGGGGGAAATGTGACACTAATACATTCTTGGTAGAATTGTGAATTGATTTAACCATTCTGTAGAATAATTTGGAACTATAACTAAAGTTATATAAAACCATGTACATCTGTTCACCTAACAATACCACTACTAGGGCATGTATCACAAAATATTTTTTTTAAAAAAAAGGAAAATGACATATGTACAAAAATATTTACATTTGCTCTTTTCTCACAGCAAAGAATTGGAAATGGGTGGGATATCCATCAACAGGAGAATGGCGGAATAAATTGGGATATGTGATTATGATGGAATATCAATTTGCTATAAGAAATGATAAAAATGATTCTTTCCAAAAAAGCTGGAAAGACTTCCATGAGCTGATGCAAAGTGAAATGTACTGTGTATAAAGTAGAAGCAATAATATAAGATAGTCAACTATGATTGATTGCTATTTTAAGCAAAACTGTGGTCCAAGAAAATTCTGAAGGATTTATGATGAAAAATGCTATCCATACCCAGAGAAATAACTGATTGTGTCTGAAAAGATATTGAAGGTTATGGTGGTTTTTTTAACTTTATTTTTCTTAAATTTTAGGGGGTGGAGAATACATGTTTTCTTTCACATGTTTCCATTTCTTTAGGGAAATGTTTTGCATAACTTCACGTGTACTTTCCCAATGAAGGCAGAGGAGAGGAAGGAAGAGGAAGAATCTGGTGTTCTAATTTTTAAGGATAAATGTATAATTTTTACATATAAATAAAGAAAAATGAAATAGAAAATAAGAAAAAGAAAAAAAATAACTCCAGACAACATCATCTACCTGGGAGTAATACCTGCCAGGTATACCGCAAGGAACTGTCTGAACAAAATGATAGTATAAACAAGTAAGTTGATCAGAAAAATGCAAAGTAAGACAACTCTGAGGTAACACTACAAGCCTCTCAGATTGGCTAAGATGATAGGAAAAGATAATGATGAAAGTTGGAGCGCATGTGGGAAAACTAGGATTTTAATATATTATTGGTAGAGTTGTAAATTGATCCAACCATTCTGAAGAACAATTTGCAACTTTGAGCAAAAGGCTATCAAACTGTGCATATCCTTTGATCCAGCAGTGTCTCTACTAGACCAATATTCCAAAGAGATCATAAAAAAGGAAAAAGGACCTATGTGTGCAAAAATATTTGTAGTAACCCTTTTTGTAGTGGCAAGAAACTGGCAGCTTAGTGGGTGCCCATCAGTTAGAGAATGGCTGCATAAGTTATGGTACATGAATGCTATGAAATATTATTGTTTTATAAGAAGAAAATCAGCAGGATGATTTCAGAGATGCTTGGAGAGACTTACATGAACTGATCCTAAGTAAAGTGAGTAGAACCAGGAGAATATTGCACACAGCAACAACAAGATTATATAATAATCAATTTTGAGCCATGTTACTCTTTTCAACTTCAAGGTGATTCAGGGCAGTTCCAATGGTCTTATTTTGAGAATAGATGAAGTCAACTAATAAGGTACTTCTGGTGATGGACCCAAATAGCAGAGTAAAGTCAGGAAGCTACTCAAACTCTTCCAGTTTCCCTAGAAAACTACATAAAAGCAAGCCTCTGAACAAAGTCTGATGAAATGAAACCAATATCCAGCTCAAGATAGAATGGAAAAATTCCAAGAAAGGTCAGTTTCAACTTCAAGAAAGGTCAGTCTCACTAGGGTAAAAAGGGTATTCAACCTAGCTCAGATGGACTCTGAGAAAGTCAGTGAGAGGGTCTTAATCACATCTAATTAGCATCTAAGACCCTCAGTCCTGGCTCAGTAGAGAAGCAAATCTGTGGGGCAACTTCAAGTCGCAAGTCAGAGGGCAAAATCTGGAAAACATACTTTTCCTTGAAAAGACCAGGAAAAGTTACCCCCCTGCAAACACAAGGGGCCCCTGTGCTCAAAGCCAAGACTCAGAACTGCACGGGAAGCTTGGAACAATGCCCCTTTCCCCCAGGAGTAGAGCTGTGCTTTAAAAATAAAAAAGAGGAAATACCAAAAGAAAAGGAAAGAAAATGAGCAAGAAAAAAAAGAACCTTCATCATAGAAAGCTACTATGGTGACAGGAGAGACTAAAACATAAATTCAGATAAGGACAGAATGTCCACAAAAGAAATTACAAAGAGTGATATAAATTGGTATCAAGCCCAAATAGCTTCTTGAAAATGCTCATAAAAGACTTTAAAAGGCAAATGAAAGAGGTAGAAGAAAAAAAATAAGAAAGAAAATAAGGGGTATGCATGAGAGAGTCAATAGATTGGAAAAAAAAGAAAAAAAAAAGTCTGAAGAAAACAACTCCTTAAACAGCAGAATTAATCAAATGGAAAAAGATAAACAAAAGCTAACTTCAAGAAAATCATACATTAAGAACTAGAGCCAGGTAAATGAAAGCTAATGACTTTGTCAGACAGCAAAAATCAGACTAATAAATTAAAAAGAATGAAAAAATGAAAGAAAATGTGAAATACCTCATTAGAAAAAAAAACAGTTGACTTAGAAAATAGATCCAAAAGACACAATTTAGAAGTTATTGGCCTACCTGAAGGCCATTTCCCAAAACAGAACTTGGATAACATTCTACAAGAGATCATTAAGGAAAATTGCCCCAATATTTTAGAAACAGAGGGGGAAATACTGATTGAAAGAATCCATCTATTGCCTTTAGAAAGAGATTCCACAAGGAAAACCTCAAGAAATATTGTTTAAAAACTCTAAAACTACAATATCAAGGAAAAATACTGCAAGCTGCAAGACAAAAACAATTCAAATATTAAGAAGCAACAGTTGAGATTACCCAGGATTTGGCAGATTCTACAATAAAGAATCAAAAGCTCTGGAATATTATATATTCTAGTAATCAAAGACCTTGGAGTTATAACCAAGAATTAACACCCAGCTAAACTGAGCATCATCATTCAAGGGAGGAAATGGATCTTCAATGAAATATGATACTTAATCATTTCTACTGAAAAAAAAAAAACAAAAACAAAACAGAATTAAACAGAAAATTTAATTTACAGATACAGGACTCCAGAGAAACATAGAAAGGTAAACAGAAGAAAATATATATTATTTAAAGGTTAAACTGTTTATATCCCTAGATGAGAATATGATATCTGTAACTTATATGTAACTCTAGAGAGCTGTATCTGTCATTGGGCAGACAGAGAGAAGCATCACATGGACTGAGGATATGGTTGTACATGGACTCTGATGTAATGACATCAAAGAAAAAGACATTGAGGGATGGAAAAAAGTCTATACTGAAAAAAAAAAAGAGGAAAGGGAAGATATAACAGGAACATTAGTTCACATGAAGAGGTACAAAAGACCTATTACAATCAAGGGGAAAGGAAAGAGAATGATCATTGTCTGAAGTCTGATCTCATCAGTTTTGGCTCTAAGAAAGAATAGTTTAATAATTCAGTTGGGTATAGAAATTTATCTAACCCTATAAAGAAGTAGAAGAAAGAGGAAGAGAAAAGGGAGGGACAGGGGGGAAGGCAGAAACATTAGATAAAAAGGTAAAAGAGGGGGGAAGAAATAATAAAAGAGAAAGAGTGGGTTGAGTGAGTTTAAAAAAAAAACATTAGTAAGAGAAGGGGGGATAAGGTAGTGGGTGGAGTGGGTAAAAAAGTACAACTAAGAAGAAGGAGGGATTATAGGAGATAAGGTCATAGAGGAAATGGGTAAAAAAGTACAACTAAGAAGAAGGAGGGATTATAGGAGATAAGGTCATAGAGGAAATGGGTAAAAAAAAGCACACAACTGAGAACAGGGTGGAAAGAGGAAACAAAAGGATATACAGAAGAAAAAATAGGATGTAAAGAAATAGAGAATTGGTAATAATAATTGTTAATGTGTAATCCCATAAAATGGAAGCAGAGTGAATTAAAAAAAAAAGAATCCTACAATATATTGTTCATAAGAAACACATTTGACACAGAGAGACAAATACATAGTAAAGGTTAAAAGCTGTAACAGAATTTATTATGCTTCAGCTGAAGAATAAAAGCAGGGGTAACAATTCTAATCTAAAATAGAGCAAAACTAAAAATATATCTTATTAAAAGAGATAAGAAAGGAAATTACATCTTAATAAAGACTACTGTAAATAATGAAATAGTAATGATACAAATGTGTATGCACCAATTGGTAGAGCAGCCAAATTCCTAGAGAAGATGTTAACTCAATTACAGGAAAAAAATAGAAGCAAAATGGTGGAGCTCAACCTCCCTCTCTCAGAATCAGACAAATCTAACCACAAAATAAACAAGAAAGAAATTAAGAAGATGATTCTAGAAAATCTAGAGATGATAGACCTCTGGAGAAAACTGAATAGTCACAGAAAGAAATGCACCTTTTTCTTGGCAGTACTTGGCAACTACCCAAAAACTGACAATATATTAGGGCACAAAACCTCACAACCAAAAGCAGAAAGGCAGACAACAATGCAATAAAATTATATTCAATAAAGGGGCAGGGAAAGATAGACTAAAAACCAAATTGGAAATAAAATAATCTAATTCTAAAGAATGAGTGAGTCAAACAAAATCACAGAAACAATCTATAATTTCCTTCAAGAGAATGACAATAATGAGATAACATACCAAAACCTATGGGATGAAGCCAAAGCAATTCTTAAGGGAAATTTTATTTCTCTAAATAGCTACATGAATAAAATAGACAAAGAGGAGATCAATGAATTAGGCAAGCAATTGAAAAAGTTAGAAAAAAATCAAATTAAAAACCCCAATTAAATACCAAATTATAATTTCTGAAACTCAAAGGAGAGATAAATAAAATAGATACTAAGAAAACTACTGAAATAATAATAAAATTAAAATTTGATTTTATAAAAAACCATCAAAATAGATAAACCTTTGATTAATTTGATCAGAAAAAAGGAAGAAAAAACCAAATCAGCTTCATCAAAAATGAAAAAGGAGAACTAACCTTCAAGAAATGGAAATTAAAGCATTAATTAGGAGTTATTTTTTCCCAGTTATATGGAAGCAAGTTTGACAATCTAACTGAAATGGATTAATATTTATAAAAATACAAATTGCCCAGGTTCACAGAAGAGGGAATAAATTACTTTAATAGTCCCATTTTAGAAAAAGAAATTAAACAAGTCATTAAGGCACTCCCTAAGAAAAAATCTCCAGAGCAGATGGATTTACAAGTGAATTCAACCAAACATTTAAAGAACAATTAATTCCAATACTATGTAAGCTATTTGGAAAAATAGGTAAAGAAAGAGTACTGCCAAATTCTTTCTATGACACAAATATAATAATGATACCTAAACCAGGAAAAACCAAAACAGAAAAAAAAGTCACAGACTAATCTCCCTAGTGAATATTGATGCAGTTCTAATGGTCATGTGACGAAGAGAACCATCTGCACCCAGAGAGAGGACTGTGGGGACTGAGTGTGGATCACCACATAGTATTTTCACTTTTTTATTGTTGTTTGCTTGCATTTTGTTTTCTTTCTCATTTTTTTTCTTTTTTGATTTGATTTTTCTTGTATGGCATGACAATTGTGAAACTATGTACAGAAGAACTGTTCATGTTTAACACATACTTGATTACTTGCTGTATAGGAGATGGGTGGAGGAAAAGGAGGGAAAATTTTTTACAACACAAGGTTTTGCAAAGGTGAATGTTGAAAATTATCTATGCATATGTTTTGAAAATAAAAAGCTTGAACAAAAATAAAATAAAATCAGATTTAATTTTTTTTAAAAATCCTGAGTAATAGGTTAGGAAATAAATAATTTATTGACCCCATCTCAGAAAAAGGAATGGAATGGACCATATTAATTTTCAGGGGATGGGGACTGAAGGAATCAAGATCAGATGAATTTGCCAGAAAATTCTATTGAATATTCAGAGATTATTATTCTATTATTAGGTCCATTTTTTTGCAAAAATAGGGAAAGGATTCTGAAAACCTTCCTCTATGAAACAAATATGATCGTATACCTAAAGCTAAAAGAGATAAAGCAGAGAAAGACTGTAGAAAGGCAGATTTGAATTTTATCAATAAAAATGTTTACAAAATAATACCTGTAGTCATTCTTCAGAATCAGTCATTTGAAATGGATATAGGAGGAAAAAACTATTCTTTAGCAAATACAACAATGACAAAAACACAGTATCTCCTTTAACTGCATCTAAAATGTTAGGGAATCCTTATAAATGACAGAGATTTAGCTGCTAAGTGCCATATTCCTCGCTTCTAATTAATTTCCTAAGGGTGTTTCTAGACCCAAAAGCACAAATTACTTAAGAAACAAAGATGTGTATATGTTAAAAGGGGAACAGCTACATGAAATAAGCTCTTCAAGAGCCTATCCCCATATAAATTGCCAGAGTACAATAAAAATATAATATGACTTTATGAGATAGTCTCATTGTTGCAACATGAGTATTATTCTTTGGGTTGTCCTAGAATAAGTTTGTTCTTGCTTGCAAGAGCCAAATATATAATTTTCAGTTTGAAGACTTACACTTCAAGTAAACATAAATGGGAATGTATGTGATTTACTGTTTCATTGATGGTCTAGCCTGAAAAAATGGTAGAGAAAAAATAAAATTTGTAAGATAGTTTTTTATATGTAAAAAGAATAACAAGTTTACATAATCGATTTTCAGTTTCATGTGCAATCATCCTTTTTAATTATACTGTGTTATGGAAATGCTTCTTTTATTCCATAAATTCACAATAAAATTATTAAATCTAAAAGTGTGTTTTAAGTACTTTTTTTTCAGAGATCTGATTACAAAACATTTACTAGTGCAACCCTGATTATACACATAAGTCCTTTTCTCATTACTAGTATATCGCTTTGCAGACTTATGTAACCATGGGAGCTAATATCTGTATTCAAGGACTGAAAAATAGCACTGTATGCTATTCTCAGTAAATCATTGCAGTTATTTAAAATCATTGCAAACTTTCCATTCTCAAAATTCTTGCTCTCTTCCATAATGATCATTTTATGACTGCATTGCTTTCCTTGTTGTTCTAATAGCCTGATTTGCTTCATTCATGAAGTGAAAGGTTATTTGTTCATTTTTGGCCATGAATTGTATACATAATGTTACAAATATTCAAGAGACATTATACATATAAATTCGGCAATTTTCTTTCTCTGTCTCTGTTTGTCTCTATCTTTGTCTCTGTCTCTCATCTGTTTGTGTATTTATATTGAAGGCTCAAATTGTAAGTTATTAAAGAAATTCAAATTGAAAAATGTATATATGATGTGTACTAAATTCCTACCATCTTATTATTACAACAAAAAAAAATAAAGTAAATTAAAAGTAAATAAATATGGTTTTTCTTTTTATATGATAGAATTTAGTTAACACTGGAGTTTTGATTCATGGTTGTGTTACTCATTATAAGATCTTCAATAAGTAAAGTCAACTGTCTTTGCCTTGTTTTCCTCATCTATGAAATAGAAATTATGCTTCTTGCAGTATCTGCTTCATAGGGTTGTTTTATGAACCATAAAATGCTATATGTATATGAATTGTGATACACTAAAATGAACTAAATAATGTGAGAAAAACTTTTCAGAAATATCTATAATTAAAAAATATATTCTTCATGTAATTGTGCATGTGATATAAAGGAAATTGGTTTCTTTTTGTCTATTGAATACAAGGACTTTTGGAAACATTCAATTCATATTCAAAGAATGCCAGACAGAAGTGATATATTCCCAGGTTGAATTTTTTAAATTGACACATAAAAAAGGAATAGATCTTTTCTTTGGTTATAACTCTGATCAGCTGAATGAGATTCATTTGCTCATAAAAAGAATCTCATACTTTTGAAATTATTCATCTTCCCAGGTAATTGTCCTTCTATTTGTTCTTTGTATTGTTTTTACAATGTAGATCAAAAGCCTTGATGACAAGCAATAAATGAGAAGGTTCTGGAAGAAAGGACTGCTTATCTCATTTATCTATAACATTGCAATAGTAATGCTATAACAGAGTTTCTACAATTGTGTCCAGATCTCATTTTGTTATATTATTTCTCCATAAAACAAATATTTGGTTCTTAAAAATAGGGATCTAAGTGAAATAATAGATTTCCTTGCTTTGTTTTTTTTATTTCATTACATTTTGGTTATTTTTAAGCTCTCACTAGTAGGACATACTGTATTATTTCAGGATGTGGGTATATAATGGTAATATTTCAATTCATTCCCAGTATATCCTATCCTTTTTTGCTTCTTCAAACAGTATTCTTGTGAGGCATTATATTCTAAAGGATAAAAATCTGAACTTAGGATCATAAAAGCCTAGATGCAAATGCTGATGCAAACAAATAGTATCTCTGCGACTGCAATAGTTACATAATTTTTTGAGATTTAAATTTTCTTTCTCCCCCCCACTTAATAGCATTTTATTTTTTCCAATTACATAAAAAGATAGTTTCCAAAATTCATTTTTGTAAAATTCTGAGTTCCAAATTTTTCTGCCTCTCACCTTTCTTTCTCCCTTCCCTTAGACAGAAAGCAATCTGATATAGATAATAATTTTAAACATATTTCCATATTAATTGTGTTGTGAAAGAAAAATCAGAATTAAAGGAAAAATCATGACAAAAAATTTAAGTGAAAATAATATCCTTCAATTTGCATTCAATCTCCATAGTTCTTTCTCTGAATATAGATGGCATATTTCACCACAAGTCTTTTGGAATTGTCTTGGAAAACTGTATGCTGAGAAGAACTAAATTTATCATAGTTAATCATCACACATTCTTGCTGTTACTGGGTACAATGTTCTTCTGGTTTTGCTCACTTCACTTAGGATCAGTTCATGTAAATCTTTCTAGGTTTTTCTGAAATCTGTCAGCTCATCATTTCTCATAAAACAATAATATTCATTTACATTCATATACCACTGCTTATTCAGCCATTCCCCAATTGATGGGCAGCCCCCTCAATTTCCAATTCCTTGACACCACAAAAAGAGTTGCCATAAACATTTTTGTACATGTGGGTCCTTTTCCCTTTTTTAATAATCTTTTGGGGAATACAGACTAAGTAGTGGGTCTCAGTTGTCTAATATGTAAAATGAGTGATTGGTTTCTTTGATCTCTAAATCTCATTTAATTCATGATTTATGATGGCATGCATGGAGTCAATGACAAGAAAACAAAATTATACAGGTTTATAATAACACTATCTTATTTTCTGAGTCCTATGACTTGTAATTGTCAGGGGATTAAGGGTTTCATTACCTCTGACAGAGGAAGAGAAAGAAAGGCAGAGAAGAGCACAGTATTGTCAAAGATGGCTGTTACTGTGTGACAGTTGAGTAATTGATGTGAATCCTATTGTATTCTCTGTTGCCAAAATCTCATAGGAATTAAAAAAAACATTCCAGGATATATAACTAACTCAAATACATAAATAATAATGAAGTACAAATAGTCACATGGGGAATGCTTCTCAGGAACACTTGTAATCCTTTATGCAGTATATTGCATTGTCTTGGAAAAGGTTTTTATCAGTTAATACTTTTAAGACAGTCAGCTTAATAAACACTATATAGTGAACCATTATACTTCCAAATATGAATGGTTCCAATCTTTTTTTTAAATTATAATATATTGTCAGAGGGCTATGGGTAGATCAGTCACTCTGTTTGTTGTCCTTTATAGTTTCATTTAAACATTATCTGGGGATAGTATATTTTGATTTAACTGAATAATTAACCAACTTTCAAATAAGATCATTCCCCTCTCCTGCCCTCCAACTACTTTTATTGTCTGGTGAGATGATAGTTCTCATAATTTTCTACCATTCAAATTCTTTGATGTTTTGTAAATGAGCTAATGTTTCACATCATATTAAAGTTGCACTGCATATTTTCCCTTGCAATTCTTCTCAGTTCAAGTATTTTCTGGGCTCCTTTGGCTTTCTTGCTGGGACCATTGTTTTTTGTTGGCTAAATTTTTTTTTAAATGCTAATAGGCCAATTTTGTCAACTTCCATTTTGCAGAACTGGCAATTTGTATAAACAAGTATGATTGTACACAATACCATCCTCTCATCTTTATCCTTTCCCCTATTTTGGTATTGATTTTAATCTTGTGTTTAGAACTAGTTAAAGATTTTACTGCATACTGGTGGCTGACCCTAAAATGATTCTTTTGTTGTATCTAGTTATGTTTAGTCTTTTGACCTAAATTCATCTCTTTTTTTACTTAATTTTTTTTGCTATGTTTGGTTTTTCAACTCATTGAAAATTTTCTAATTCATTGCTTGGATAAAGTTTTCATGTTATATGCACCTGGCAATAGTCCTAGAGTCAGGAAGATTTTAATTCAAAATAGATATTCACTAACTGCATGATGCTGAGAAAGTCACAATCTCTTCTGCCTGAGTATCCTCTTTTGTGAAATGGGAGTCATGATACCATCTACCTCCTAAACATGTTATAAGAATAAAATAAGTTAATATTGATAAGTCACTTAGCACAGTGCTGGTACATAAGAAGTGATTAATGAATTTTTATTCCCCTCCTTTAAACTTTTGGTTTTTCTCATTTCTTAATCATGTACTATATTTTTTGCCTAGTTCTTGCCATTCTTCACTGTATCCACATTTATTTTGAAGTTACTTAGTATCAGCATAAGTGTTGGGTTTCTTTGGAGGAATCTTGCAAAATTTTTCAGATTTGATCAAATGCCAAGATATTGGCACTTATGAACCATTACATCTGTGATGTTCATTATGGTTATGTTCATGAAAATTCTAAAAAATATTGATTGAGTGTCCTATGAAATGATTTTTTTTGCTATCTTTAAACATGGAAATGTGTTTCTTTCTTCATTTCTTCTCCAAGGACAAAGTGTGGTATAAAATGCCATTTATTCACACCACCATTTTATATACTTTCATTTGTAACAAAAATGGCAATAGGGATATTCTCCCAGTGGTTCTTTAATCACTGGACAGACTGAATACATTTAGAGTACAACTATTAAAATATTATCTATCAAAATTCTAAACATCATGCAATTATAACAGTCACTGACATATTCTACCATTCTTTTACCTAATGCCTTGTACATTTGCCCTCAACTCCTCACTGCTCCTCACACAGTCATGGCTAACAACTGACATTTCTATATTCTTTGAATTTTTATTAAGTGTATAAAAGTAATGGAATACTAATATCTTATAAGAATTGACAAAAATAATATGGTCAGAGAAACCTCAGAAGACATGTATGAGTTGATTCAGAATGAAGCATAGGATAAGGAGAAAACTTTATTTAACAACAACATTGTTAAGACAATTTCAATAGATTTAATGACTTTTATCAATGCAATAACCAACCATTATTTCAAAGGACTAATGATGATATAATCAGTGCTACCCACCTTCTAAACAAATAAAGCATAGATTCAAGATGCAGAATGAGAAATATATTTCTAAATCAATATGGGCATTATGCTTATTTATTAAAAAAGTTTTGATTCTCTTTTAAATTAAAGGGAGGTGAGAGTGAGAAGATATAAATGCTTACCCACTGAACAATTTTAAAGGAAAAAAAAATAAAATCCCCTCCCCCTCTCTATCCTCATTTCTGCAAATATAGGTATATTCTTTAATAGGTAGTAGATTATGTGGGTAGCATACTATCATGGTCATAGCACAGGATTTTCTTCATCTCAAACTATAAATTGAAGAAATATATTTATGTATCTATGTATGCATATATATGATATACATATACATATATGGTATGTTTGTGTGTATTTTTAGACATTCATAGACCACCTTATAAACTGAATACTACTGGCATAAAGATAACATAGGATAGCTAGGTGGGTCTGGAATCAAGAAGACTCATCTTCCTGAATTAAAATCTGGCCTCAGACTCTAGCTGTGTGACCTTAGACAAGTAACTTAACCCTGTTTGCCTCAATTACCTCGTTTGTAAAATGAACTGGAGAAGGAAATGATAAATCGCTCTAGTATCTTTGCGAAGAAAACACCAATTGGGGACACAAAGAGTTGGACACAACTGAAATGACCAAATAACAACAGAGATAAAATAGATAGATAAGTATACAAAATCTATCTATATATCTGCTCATAAAAGGCTGTTAGACTGCCTTCCAAACTGAATTCTGCTGATATGATTTTCAATATGTCTAGGCATTGCATCACCTCTTGCAAAAAAGCTTCTAATTGATTTCTCTCCCTCAAAGCTCTTTCCTTTCCAACTCATCCTTCATCCAGCTGCCAAAGTGATATTCCTCATGCACAAGTTTGACCATGTTATTTTCTAGCTCAAATAACTCCAGTGGCCACAAGAAGAAAATATAAACTTCATTTGTTTTTGAAAATACTTCACTATTTGTCTTTAGTCTACTTATCCAGACTTGTTACACAATAATTCCATTTAAATATACTTTGTTTCAAACACAATGATTACTTCTTGTTCTTCATACCCATCATTTCCACCCCCATGTTTGTGCCATGGTACAGGCTGCTCACTATGTCTGGAACAGTTCCCTCTCCGATTCTTACCATCTTTCAAAAATTAACTTGAATTGTTTCCTGTTGGAATTTTTTTTTCTAATTTTCTCAACTGTTAATTCCAGCTCCAAACAAATTTACTTTTTATTTACTTTACATAATTTTATACACTTTTTTGTGTGCATGATTCCACATATTAAAATGCTGTTTGAAGGCAGCAACTTTGATTTTGTCTTTGTATCTCTCTTGCCTGATACATAATAGGACTTGAAGAAAAACATTAATTCATTACTTGATTGATATGAAGTGGAAATTCTAAGGATAGAATCATTTTGTATGATTAAATGTTCATACGTTGCCATGACCAACACATCCATCATTTCTTATCTAGGCTACTGGTTATGAGTCTCTACATATTACCTAATGTAAGATATGGTATGTCACCAGTAATCAAAGCTTTTCAAGCTTGATACAAACTCTAGTTCTGTTTACATACTCTCTAAGAATCAAGATTTTCCTACAAATACTAATACCATGTTTTAATATTTTTTTTCAATTGTTACATTGTGCACCACAGGAAATTAGAGACTGACACAGTGTATTATATAGACAATGCTGTTATATTGAAAATGACATGAAAGATGTGAGAAAAGATAAAACCATATGCCAAAAAAGGAAGTGAGACTGGGGAAGGGGAGGGAATTAAACATTTATACAATATCTACTATGTACCTGGCCCTGTGCTAATCACTTTGAAAATATTACTGCATTTATTGCTCACAACAATCCTGGCAGATAAGTGCCATTATTACCTTCATTTTACAGTTGAAGAAACTGAAGCAAATAAAATTTAAGTATCATACATCTAGTAAGTGTCTGAGGTCAAATCTGAATTCAGGACTTCCTGATTCCAGGGCCAAAGCTCTATCTATTCTGCCACCTCGTGGCCTCTAACAGTTAACACATATAGAGCTTAAAGTTTAATAAAGATCATTCTTGATAAAAATCAGCTATTTTTAGTATAAATATTTAGAGTCACTTTTTGTAAAAGAGTTAACTGAGACTCAATGAAGTTTAGTGGGTGGTCATGGTCACAAAGCTAACTGAAAGGACCAGAAATATTTTAGTTATTTTTCTTTGTATTCTCCATATCTAGGCTTGGATATAGTAGGTGTTTACGAATGTTTGAATTGAGTGGAAGCAGGGAATTAAATCAAGTTCTTATGGATATAAAGCAACATGGACACTCTTGCACTAAGCATTGGAATATGAAAACTCATGACTCTGGAGCAGACACATTTCCTATGACAGCAGACAGTGGATTGCAACCTATAGAAAGAGTTAGAGAAGCATATTCCTACAAATGTTCATCCAGTGTGGGTGAATATGCCCTCCTTAGTGAATTACCCATGGGCACATTGAAGTAAATTGGAAATTCCATGATGAACTTTTCATGATTCTCTTTGGTACCTTCCTATGAAAACGATTTCAAGGGATTTGGTCTGTATCATTAGAATAGAAATCCCAAAGGAGTTTCTACTTGTCTCTGTTCATTTCTGGAGCTTGTGAGAATGAATTGGAAATGTGACCCAGGACAGAAAAGTGATAATGGGAATTTATTTCTAAGGGTATAATAGGTCTTCTGCAAAATTCTCTGTGCCTGAGAACTTGTTCAAAGGCAGTAGCTTTTCCTAAGCTACAGAATTCGGGAATTGTACCTAACAACTGATATAACCTGATTCCTATGATAATAAAGATAATGGAAAAAGTTATTTCCTACATGTTAACAAAACGATCCATGGCCAATTTTTGATATTTTATTTACTATCTTTTTTCCTATAAGTAAAGACCCAGAGGTGATGCTGTTTATGCTTGCAATTATTAAAAAGTAATAAAGGCATTTAATGCCTTTATTAACAATAGTCTAAATGTCCATGGAATGAGCATATTAATCTGTTGCTTTATTAAAAAAATGTAAAACTCTATAGAACAAGAAATCTAGACTAAAAATGTGAAAACAAAGTTGACCTTAATGTTATTTTAGCCAGAAAATTCAGATGAAAATTTAAATATTTTATTCAAATTTTAATATTTGCTTTTTAACCTGCTTTAAAAAAAGTTTTAAATATAGCAATATTATTAGTAAATCAGTTCATTTTCTCTTGGGGCTTTGTATTATCAAGATTTCATCTATTCTCCTAAACTCTCAATTGTAATTCTTTGAATCACTATTTACCTGTAAGATTCAGAGTACCTTTTACATGAAGCATTTCCTTAACACTTCCTACCATGCTAATGCCCTTAATGAAAAATCACTCTTTCAAATGTGAGCCTGTTTTATATATTCACACACACACACACACACACACACACACACACATTTTCTCCAATTGAGCAGATTGATTGCTGGCTAGTACAACTAATAAATTGATTATTAATTGATCAGAAATGTTGCCTCTTGGGGATTTTCATTTTTGTCACTTCACATTTATGTCTCATTCCTACCTCACCCAGTGCATCTTCCCTTGTAATAATGATTATAGGGTTATGGATTATATCTATTTTTCCATTGGCATAGAGAACACCCAGGTAAGAAAACTGCTTCTATCAATGAAAGTAAATTATTTTCTGTGCAATTTGTAGACTTAAAGATTTGTCCTGATCATTGAGTTTCAGTGATTTGCCCAATGTGTGCCCCAGAGACAGAACTTGAACTCAGATACTCCTAACTCTAAGGCCAGAACTCTATCCACTGTATAATGAATGGCCTCCTCTTTGCAAACAAGTATTAGCAAAAAGAAAAAAATAATAACAGCAATTAAATGTAAAATAAAATAACTAACCACCATAACAATGACTGCCTGAATACAACATTTCATTTCCACAGGCCCTCATCTTTTCAGTGATGGGAAAGCAGGGCATTTCTTATCTCTACTCTGTGACCAAGTTTAGAAATTATAATTACTCACTGTCCATTTTTATTTTATTATTTCTGTTTATATTCTGGTAGTCCTTGAATTTATTATTTTCCTGATTCTATTTACTTCACTTTCTAATAATTCACATCTTCCCATGTTCTTCTGAAGGGTTAGAATGCTAGGCTCAAAATCAGCAAGATTTGAGCTCATATACAGCCTCAGATAATTACTATTTATATGGCATTGAACAAGATACCTGCCCTATCACAGTTTCAGTTTCATCATCTGTAAAATAGGAGTAGTAATAGCATCTACCTTCCAGGATTGTTGTGAATATTTAAAAATAAAAAAAAAAAACAATGCTTATAAAGTGTATAAACATTACAGAGCTATAAAAAGGCAAACTATTAGTAGCTAATTATTATTTATTGCTATTTTTATTATTACAGTATGGTAATTTTCTATTACATTCTCATATCACAATTTAAACTTAAATCTTCCTGACTCAGGATTTCCATCTCTTTGAATACCTGTTCCCTTTCAAGAATATATTCATATATCATTTTCTGCCTGCAGGCTTTCCTTGACTCACCTTTTCCTACATTCATGAGCTTCCTAAACTACCTTACATTTCTTTCATTTACAATTTGGGTATATTTAAATCCATAAATATTTTCGCTTCACAATGAAAGCTCAATGATAATAGCTTTGTTTCATTTTGTTTTCATGACTAATTTTTTGTTTCCCTTTCTTGTTAAGAAAAGAGGTCTGATACTGTGATTTGCCCTTGGGAAATGCATTTAACCGAGGGTCACCCTAGCAATAGGTAGAGGGAAAGACAATGGGCCACCTAATTACTCTACTAAATACTTGTTTATTGATGAATGAATGATAGATTAAAACATTATACTATGAAAAGTAAAGAGAGAAAATAATGGTGCAATGGATGACTTATTCAGTGGAAGTAACATTAAAACTGAATGGGTTTAGTTTCACTAACTACTCTTGTCAAAATCACTTAATCATTTAGTAAAATGATTCAGAAAGTACATTATATTTTTGTTACCTTGGATCTACACCAGATGTCTCATTGTTTTCATTCTTTTCATTTATGGTCAATAAATAGGATAGTCAATATTTGTTCTCATGCTCTAGGATTTTGCATGATAATCCTGAAAATTGTTTCAGGTAATCAATACTTAGAGTTCTGTAGTCTTTATCTTAAAGGTTGCTTAATGATATAGATGGATTAATTCTAACATATCTATATGGTATTCAGAAATATGTGTCAGTTCATTATATACATGGGAGAAAATAAAATATAGACACATTTGACTTGTCACACACCCAATCCAAGTTCACAATATGATGAAATCTGAGATCTCATGCCTACCTAGGGTGTTATAAAGCATTTGTGTGCTTGTTTGTATAAATGCAATGAAATTTATTCCTTCCATATTTCTTGCCTTTCTTTATATCCCCAATGCATATTATATTGTTTGACACATAGTAAGATCTTAATAAATACTTGATTGACTGGCTGACCATATTCAGGAGTCCAAGTTGTCTGCTCTTTGCCTACCTAGAATTTGCATAACATCCTGGCTGATCATATAGGGAAGGGATACAAGTTGTATTCCTTTTGTCTATTCAGAATTTTCATAACATCCTTTTCTGAATGATTTTTCCAGGTTCTGTGCTCAAAGTGGGACATATGCGTGCTTTGTATCAGGTAACTGAAATTGTTCAAGGGCTATGGATAGGAGGAGGTAGCAGGAGCCATCAACACAATAGAAGACAATTAGGCATAGGAAATTTATAACAAATGAAAAAGATTCTTTGTGTAGGAGTCTAATAATTGTATGGTAAGGAAAAGTGAGAGGTTATGTTTAGGTGAGAAAGTACTGGACTAGTTGTTTGGAGATATGATCTGTCATCCTAGTTGTGTTAATGATTGTCTTGTGAATATACCCAAATTGTTTAATCTTTTAGCTGCTGTTTATTTGCCAAATGGGATGAAAAATCTTTGACCTCTATTGGCAGCAGTCTGAAGATTAGTGAGAGAATGTCTAGAGAATATTTTGACCTCAGAAAAAGGTACTAAAAATATTACTTTTTAATTTTTGGGGGGTGCTTTTGAGCCTTTAACATTCTAAATCATTCCTCTTTTTCAAATTATACCATCCTATTGTGAATGCCAGAAATCATTTCTGATACTACCTCAAGAAGACATTAAAGATCTTTTGACTACTTAGGAGAAATTTATATTTAAGATTATTTTTAAAAACTAGATATTTTTTCTTTATATCAAATTCAACTGTCAAAATGCTTGACAATACACTTTCAATTTCTACAAAGTTAGAGTTAAATACCTGTGAGAGTATGGAGTTTAGGATATATAAAAAGAGCTTACTACTCTTTGCTATTGGACCTCTTAATTTCTCTTATTTTTATATCACACTATCAAATGATATGAATGGGGAAGAAAAGACAGAAAAATCTAAAGAAACTGATATGTTTTTATGAGGAATTCTCAGATGAGCTTTGTTTTGACAAAGAATGTGTACAGAAAGATAAAAGTGGGGTGAAATAGTTAAGAAACAATATTAAAGACTGCAACAGAATTAAAAATAACTAATAATAAAAATGAGGATGGCTATTATAGAAGACAAGAAAATGCTAAAGATTATATAACATCAAAGATTTTTTAGTTATGGAGCAGGAAGAAGGAAGTTCTGCACTACTGTTCAAGGATTAGCGCAAAACACTAACAGATCACAGAAAGATGCTAAACTACCTAATTCCTATAGGTCTTTTGTTTTCTTCCAAGAATGATCTACAGATATTAAAGAGAAAAAATAATAAAGACCTAATTTCTAAAATTCTCTAAAATAGAGAATTGATGCAAATTTATATAAACATATAAGCCATTCTTCAATTGATAAATGGGCAAAAGATATGAATAGACAATTTTCAGATGAAGAAATAAAACCATTTGTAGTTATATGAAAAAAATGCTCCAAATTACAATTGATCAGAGAAATTAAGACAACTCTTAGCTGTAGTTCTAACACTGGTACTGCACTAGACACTTCTCAAATTGACTAGGATGATAGGAATAGATAGTGATAAATGTTGGAGGGGATATGGTACAACTGGGACACTAATACATTGTTAGTGGAGTTGTGAACTGATCCAGCCCTTATGGAACTATGGCCAAAAGGCTACCAAACTGCAAATCCTTTGATCCAGTAGTGTCTCTAGTAGGCTTGTATCCCAAAGAGATCATTAAAAAAATGGAAAAGGATCTATGTGTGCAAAAATGTTTGTAGCAGCCTTTTTTTGTAGTAGCAAAGAGCTAGAAACTGAGTGATGCCCATCAATTGGGGAATGGCTGAATAAGTTATGGTATATGAATGTTATGGAATAATATTATTCTATAAGAAATGATCAGCAGGATGATTTCAGAAAGGCCTGGAGAAACTTATGTGAACTTATGCTAAGTGAGTAGAACCAAGAGAACATTGTACAAAGTAACAACCACATTATGTGATGATCAATTCTGATGGATATGGCCATTTTCAACAATAAAGTGATTCAAGACCAATAATCTTATGATGGAGAAACCCATCTGCAGCTATGAAAGAGAATTATAGGGACTAAATGTGGATCACAACACATTTTTTTTACCTCTTTTCTTGTTGTTTGCCTGCTATTTGCTTTTTTATCATTTTTCCCCTTTTTGATCTGATTTCTCTTGTGCAGCATGATAAATGTGAAAAGATGTATAGGAGAATTGTACTTGTTTAATATATATCATATTACTATCTAGGAGAAGGGGTGGGGAAGAGAGGGACAAAAATTTGAAACACAAGTTTTTGTAAGGGTGAATGTTGAAAACTATCTTTGAATATATTTTGAAAATAAAAAAAAATACTATTTAAAAAATTAAAGAAAAGAACACATATGATTAAAAGGGAAATTGAGTCAGAGTTAGTATAAGTCATTGTAAGGGACTATCTAGTAGTATTTTTAATTTAATTCTCATCCTTTTCATGGATTAATTAATCCATGAAATCCATCATTAATAGGTCCAAACCTGTTATTCCAGCAGTATCAGAGAATTTCCCACTATAGAAACTCCTTCTACCCTTGAAGATAAAAAAATGAATTGTAAATTAAGACTTTAGAAAATTGTCTAGGACACCTTCCCATGGTCTCATAGCTATTTTTGTCAGAAATAAGCATGGCTCCCTAGACATTACACATTTTTTTAATTCACACTTAAAATATGTATCCAACAAAAAAATATTTTATAAGCAACTCCTTCCTACTTTTAGATTTTCCTTGAGCAACATGACTCAGAAACACCTTTTCCTTTGAAATTCACTCGATCCATCTATACCACCACATATAGAGAGGTGGTGTCTGTTGTTATCTAGTGTCTTTCAAGTAATTCTTCCTCTTTTCTTAGTGAGTTCAGTGCCTGGTTCAAATTCTGTCCATTTCTTTATACACTGATATTTATTTTATTATCTGATCAAACATCCTGCTTTCTCAAATCACCAACCTCCTTTCTTCCCTTTATAGTCACTTTTTCTGATTAATACATTAGATTTCATCATCATCCATAACTGTCCAACCTCAGTGATTAAAAAAAAAAAACTTTGAAATTCCTTTCTCAGATACTATTTGTTCATCTCACCTCTACCTCATTCTCTCTTAAATCTATTCTTTATCTTCATTGTCATCTCCAGTAATCAGCTTCTTACTTCCTGCTTGTGTAGTGTATAACCCCTTGGGTCTGATTGTTTTTCCTTTTATCCTGTAGAACCTATAGTTAATCAGTTCAGCCTTAAAATCTGTTGTCCACTTAATTATTATAGTTCATACCTTTCCAAATACCAATTTTGGGCTAAAATAGCTCCCTTACTCTCTTTGTTTTTATTGGCATATTGTCAAATATTGAGGAAGAAATTTCACAACCCCATGTTGATTTGCTAACAAGTGTATAAGATCAAATATCAATTGGATCTTCACTGCTGCATGACAATTTTATTCCTCCTTTATTAATTCTTTATTGCATTATGCATAGAATTTGTTTTGAATATTTTCTCCTCAAGTGATACATTCCACATTCTTTGTCAGTAAATTAAAATACCTTAAACATTTTCAAGAAAATAGCGGTCACCTGACCTGAGTTTCTTTTTCTTTCCCTAATTCTATGCCACAAATCCCCTCAATATGTAACAATTCTCTGCTTTGCTACAGTCTCAAAGGAAGAGGTAATAATCCTCTTTACCAAGGTCAACCCATTCAAATATGACCTGGAGTTCATTCAAATTTTAGGAGTTTGTACCTTCAGTCAATAATCAATACCTTTCCTTATTCTTCAACTGATTTTTTTTTAATCAATTGGCTTTCCTTTTGCCTAAAATACAAACCATTATTTCCAATGACAAATTTTCACTTAGTCTTTCTGTTCTCTCAAATTATTATCTTACTGGATGTTTGTCCTCTCTTAAGAGCTACACTATCCCCCAAAACTGTCTACTTCAAGTTATCATTGGATCTATATTCTCACACCCATTTAATTCTTGTAACCTGACTCTTGGCATCATCACTTGTTTGAAATGGCTCTATCCAAAGTCACTAATGAGCTCTTAATTGCTAACTTTAAATTTCACAGTCTTCTTTTTTTTTTGTTTTTTGGGACTTACTATTATTGCTCATCCTCTCTTCATTTTTTGTGCCTTCATGGGTTTTTGTGACACTGATTTTTTTCTGATTTTATTATTTAACTGTTCACTCATATCCGGTCTCCTTTGTTGGATCATTCATATCCTATTTCTATTACTTGGATATATGACAGGATACTGTCCTATGGCCTGCTTTGCCCATTTCTTTTCTCATTCCCAGTTTGCTTTTATTTTTTTGTTTTGTTTTGATCAATGACAAATTTTAGAGTTACTGAATCAATAGTAGCAGCAGAGAGCAACAGTGGTGGTGACTAAAGCAGCCACAGCAACATCAGCAGCTTCTAGAAGTCTCATGCTACAGGTAATGTAATTAGACAGCTGATCAGAAGATGATTACAAGGGTCTCTTTGTTAGCACCGAGTCAAGACTCTAGGGCTTTGCCCATACTCAGATTTTGGTTACAGTGGTGACTTACAATGGAAGTCCCTAGAAGGATCTCTGAAAACAATTGAACAGAATCCCTGAAGCTTGGGACACTGCCTCCTCCAACCTAGAAACAGATCACTATTTTAACAAAAAGTTAAAAGCCAAGCAACAGACTGTGGAAATGAGCAAACAACAGAAAAAGATTCTGACCATAGAAAATTACTATGGTGACAGAGAAAATCAAAATATACACTCAGAAGAAGATAACTCAAAACTCCTACATCCAAAACCTTTAAGAAAATTAAGAATTAGACTTAGGCCATGAAAGAGTTTTAAAAAAGTTTTTAAAAATCAAGTCAGAGAAGAAAAATTGGAAAATGAAATGAGTGAAGCAAAAGGAAGTATAAAACAAACAAACAAACAAACAAACAAACAAAAAAAAAACAATGAAGAGAAGAATGCCTTAAAAAGCAAAAATGGCCAAATAGGAAAGCAGGTACAAAAGTTCCTTGAGAAAAATGATTTCTTGACAATTAGAATTGAACAAATAGAGGCTAATATCATTATGAAAAATCAAGAAAAAATAAAACAAATATATACATACACACACACATACATACATACATATATAACAATGTGAAATATTTTTAGAAAAAACAACTGACCTGGAAAATAGATCCAAGAGCAGAAACTTTAAAATTATTAGTCCACCTGAAGCCATGATCAAAACAAGATGCTAGATATTATCATTCAAGAAATTATTAACGACAACTGTCCTGGTATTCTAAAACCAGAGGGTAAGTCAAAAAGTGAAAGAATATACTTAACACCTCCCAGAAGATATCCCAAGATGAAAACTCACAGGAATATTATAGCCAAATTCTAGAAAAAAAGGTCAAGGAGAAAATATTGCAATCATCCAAAAAAGAAATAATTCAAGTACAGTGGAGCCAAAATAGGTATAACACAAGATTTAGTAGTTTCTAAATTAAAAGATCAGAAGGCTTAGAATATATTCCAGAGAGAAAAGGAGGTAGGATTACAATCAAGAATCTTCTACCCAGGAGCACTTAATATTATACTTCAGGAGGGAAATGGAGATTTAATGAAATAGAGGACTTTCAAGTATTCATGAGGAAAAGACTAGAGCTGAATAGAAAATCTGATTTTCAAATATAGGATTCAGGAAAAACGTAAGGGGAGTAATCAGGCAAGTGAAATGATAAGGAACTTAATATTGGTGAATCTGTTTATATTCCTACATGGGAGATGATATTGTAACTCCTAAGAACTTTCTCATTTTTAGGGCAGTGAGAAGGTGTACATATAGATATAGGCACAAGTATGAGTTGAATATTAAGGGATAACATCTAAAAAATAAAATTAAAGCATTAAAGAGGAATGTACTGGGAGAAAGGTGAAGGGAGAGGTGAATAGTGTAACTTACCTGCCATTAAAGAAGAAATAAAAAATTTTTATAGTGGAGGAGAAAGGGGAGAGGGGAAGAAGAATCAGTGAATCTTATTCTCATCAGAAATGGCTCAAAGAGGGAATAACGTACACAATCAATATGGATGAAGAAAACTATCTTACCCTTCAGAAAAGTAGGAAGGGAAGGGGATACAAGAAGGGGTAGAGTGATAGAAAAGAAGACATATTGGAGGAGCGGTGATCAGAAGCAAAACGCTTTTGAGGAGCAGGTGATGGGAGAGAGTGAGTAAAATAAATAAGGGTAAATATAATTAGCAATAGTAATTTTGAAGCAAGTTTCTCAGATGAAGTTCTCATTTCTTAAATGTTCAAGGAACTGAGTCAAATTTATTTTTAGAGTCATTCTCCAATTGATAAATTATCAAAAGTTATAATCTAAGATCAAAGGACTATAAAATCATGTATACTCTTTGACCTAATGTTTCTACCAGGCATGTAATCCCCAAAAGAGATTTTTTAAAAATAGAAGCATGCTTCACTTAGCATTAGTTCATGTTAGTCTTGCCAGGCTTTTCTGAAATCAGCTTGCTCATCATTTATTATATAACAATAGTATTCCTTTACATTCATATATCATAACTTATTCAGTCATTCCCCAAACTGATGAGCATTTACTCAATTTCCAGTTCCTTGCCATTATAAAAATGGTTGTTACAAATGTTTTGCACATATGGGTCTTTTCCCCTCTTTTATGATCTCTTTGAGATACAGACTGAGGAGAGACACTGCTGGATCTAAGGTTATGAATAGTTTTGTAGCCCTTTGGGCATAGTTCCAAAATGATCTCCATAAGGGTTGGATCATTTCACAACTCCAACAATATATTAGTGTCCCAGTTTTTCCACAACCCCTCCAAAACTTATCGTTATATCTTTTCCTGTCATCTTAGTCAATCTGAGAGGAAGTGGTATTTGCCTCTCTCTAATCAGTACACTCCTATTATTCTAAACACCTTTCTATATCCCACCTTATCCTATTCTCTTCCCCTTACTTTATAGATTTTATAAGATGCTATAGCCTTCATGGTATGTAGACTAAATAGATATTTAGAGAAATAGATCATAAATAGATATTTAGAGAAATAGACTGATAGATTAATGAATAGATAGATATAGATAGATAGATATTGTTCCTTATTTATTCCATTACCAATATGGCTAAGTTTTTAGAATGTCCAGCCCTCTTTCCCCATCTAATGAGTCTGTTTTGGTTCCTTCCTAGGTATCTCATTAATACACCATAATTACATGGTTTACATTTCCTTACATAAAACATAAATAGTTTGTCCTTGTTGAATCCTTTGAAATTAGTCTTAAATTTTGGCTTTTATATGTCAAATTTTCTATTGAGTTCAGATTTGATTGAGAGAAAATCCTGAAAATCTGTGACTTCATAGAATGTCCATTTTCTATTGTTCTTCAAGATTATGTTTAGATTTGCTGGATATGATATTTTTGGTCACAATCTCAGTTCTTTTGATTGCTAATATATAATATTCCAGAACCTATGGTCTTTCATTGTAACTGCTGATTAATCCTATCCAATTTTAATTGCAGCTCTAGCACATTAAAAATGGATTTTTTTTATTTGTTTGTTCTTTATAAAATTTCCTGTGACCTGGGAATTTCAAAATTTAGTAATAATGTTCCATTGTGTTTTCCTCATAGGATCTCTCTGATTTGTTGATCAGTAGATTTTTTTCTGTCTATAATTTCCCCTCATTTCCTATCACTTCAGGACAATTTATTTATTGTAGCTTTGTGTTAAGGTTCTTTTTCTGGTCACAGATTTTAGATAGTTCAATTATTCTTATATTTTATCTCCTTGATCTGCTTTCTAGATCTGTTGGTTTTTTATGTTTCCACATTCTCTTCTATTGTTTTTTTATTCTTAATTTTTTTTTGTTTTATTATTTCTTCATCTCTTATAACTTCAATGACCTCCTCTTGCCCAATTCTAATTTTCTAAGAATAATTTTCATCTTTAAGAGTCTGGATCTCCTTTTCTAGTTGGTTGACTTTCTTTTCATAATCTTTGGATGGGAGTTGGATTTTTCCCCTCAATCTCTCTCATATGATTTTAAAAGTCTCTTTTGAGTCCTTCTATAAATTCTTTCTGGACAGGTAGCCATTTAATATTACTCTTTGAGGTAAGAGAGGCTTTTTTTTTTATTTCAATGTCCTCTGTGAAGATGAACCCTGGTCTTTCTTATTCCCATAGAAAGTTTCCATGGTTAGAGTCTTTCTCTTTTGCCACTTCATTTTTTTTCATGAAAACTTAGTAGTGTGATCATATATACTCCTAAAATGGGAATGGTGCCTCTTGATTCACTCCAGCTCTCCTCTCTGATCTTGAACCCCAAACCCAAAACTCTTTTACAAGTGTCTGCAGCAAGTAGCATCCATGTCCTACTGCTTCTTCACTCACCAAGCCATGCATTTTTTTTGGATAAATACTTCTTGAATTAAATTAAATTGTATGGGCAAGAGGTTACAATGGATACAATCAGTTTGGAATCATAGAATTGAAGTTCAAATCAGCTTTTAGCAAAATGCCTAATTTTTAGGCCTTATTTTTCTCACCTGTAAAATGACAGAGTTGGCTAGGTGGCATAGGAGGGGAAAGAAAATCACTTGGATGTTTCTTGTATTTTTAGTTACTATTGGGAGTCATAATTTAGACCTGAGCTACTTGAAGAAAGATTGAATGTCTATAAAATGACCAGTACTTTTAGAAACTTTCCATTTATTCAGACTTTCATAAAGGAAGCAAATTCACTGCAAATTTTTTCAATATAATGGAAACAGTTTTTCAATTGTACCTCTTCTGTTTTTATTCATTGAGGTAGTGATTTTTCATATGAAAAAGTTCTGTGTGCATGTTGTATTAGTTTTATAGTGTCAAGTACAAGCTAGAATGTTTTCAATATATTGAGGATATCATTCACACCCTGAAGAAGAAGAGAAAAGAGAATATAAAGTGTAGTGTTCCCTGCCCTGAGGAACCTACATCCCAAGGATCTCACTGAATAGCCATGAGTACCCTATTAACTAACCTCCCAGTGCCTTAGTTTTCTCAACAATAAATACTTAAAAAGAATGGCAAATCATATTAATATGATTCTTTAAAGCCTATAAAGTTCTTATCTCCAAAGAACCCCAAACAGCAGATAATATTAATGTTATTATCCCCATTTTGCAGAAGAAGAACATGAGGCTTAGAGGGTCACAGTCAATATGTTATAGTGCAGGCCCTATCTCTAAGATCTGAATTCTTTTGACAATAACATAATGTAAGTACTACATATATAATGAGAGATAGTATTAGGACAAAATATAGTGGAGATGAAAGTGTTTTTAAAAACAAAGAAACTACATCTTGATAAAAGAATGAAAACCATGTATTTCAATATTCATGATATATGCATTGCATAGCATCTTAATCCTTAATAACTGATTCATTAAAAATAATTAGGAAAAATAGATAATTTCACTAAAAATAATGACATCAATGAAACAATATACAAAAATGTTGGCATTTCTTATAAAGAAATTATGTCTCTAAATATTTTCAACAATGAAAGAGAAAGAGCAGATCAAAAATGGCAAAAATAGCAAAAGAACATATGCTGCTTAATTTCACCTATGATAGAAGCAGGGTTTTGACAATCCAGTGTTTAGCTCACTTCCTGGTACATAATAGGTCCTTAATACATATTTATTTATTGATTAAACAAATGAAAGTCAGAGAAAGAAGTAATAAGCCAAAAGTTACACTGAGTATTGCTCCAAAATTTTAAATAAAATTTAGTAAATGGGCAAAATTAAAGCATCACAAAAAATGTATATACTCTGAGCAGGACATTTCTTTAATATTAGAAAAACCAGAAACAATAGATAATTTTGTTAACTATAAACATAAATGATTATGCCTATAATTATTTTACTATGTAAATCTATTATAAACAATTATTTAAGAATACAAAATCATGTGATTATATCAGTATATAGAGAAAATGGCTATTGATAAAATCCAACTCCCATCTCCATTAAAAATATTAGAAAACATGAGAATATGTTTTCCTTTTCTTAGATTGAAATGTAGTTTGTTCTCAAAACAAGAGTGACCATTCTATGAAATGGAGATAAAATAGAATCCCTTCTATTCCTACTGTTTCTTAGAGTGCTAGAAATACTACTCATAGTTAGAAGACACCCCCCCCCAAAAAAAGAGAGAAATCTATGGAATTGACAAGTTCAGTGGAATAACTGGTTTTAACCAATAATTTATAAAGAATCTTAAAAGAACTGACAAAAACTGAAACAAAATTTTAATAATGTTGAAAAAAAATAAAATAAATCCACATAAAGTACTAGCAGTTTTGTATATAACCAACAAAACCCAATAGGATGACATGGGAAAAGAAATTATACTTATTATAACAAAAAATGTGTAAAGTACTTGGGAGTCTTTCTGTCAAGATACACAAGGAAATATATGAATACAACTGAAAAATACTATTCATGGAAATAAAAACAAACATAAATAATTAGAGGGCAGTTAAACATAAACAGGCAAATCCAATATAACAATAATGACAATTAATATCTAAATTAAATTATTTTTGACATAAAAAGCTAAAAATGTTATTTTATGAAAGTATGAAAAAAGATAATGAAATTAATCTGAAAGAAAAAAGATCATAGATAACAGAAAAATATTTTTTAAAATAGAAACTAATATGGCATAATAATTCCAAATCTCAATAATACTACAAACCAGTTTTCATTAAAATAATTTCATACAATTTAAGAAATAGAGATGTTGCTTGGTGGAATAGATTAGGTATATGACATATTAAAACAAATAAACTTAGTGGATCCGGGGAAGACAGTAATTGGGGTAGTGACTCACATTCTAACAAAAATCTGCTTAGGCAACTGAAAAATCTGCAGAAACTAGATTTGTGTTAAGACTGTACCAAGATTGCCTCCCCAAAAATGGATGAATATTATATCATAATAACAATTTAGACAACACAGAAGAAATTATCAAAAATGAATTCATGATCAATAAAAGGATTTGAGAATGACATAGCACAATGTAAATAATTTTGATTACAAATTTGATTTTTTTTAGTTAGTGTTATTGCATTTATTATATTAGTACAGTCCAATCAAGAGGAATTATTGTCTCCTTTTATTTCTCTATTTTTTCCATTAAAATGGATAGATGCATAAATAACATGCATGAATATTATAACATAAATATGCATAAAATATGAATCTTTACATGCATATGTATAAATATGTGCATATAATATCACAAAAAAACATGTTGAGTAGAGCCTTAAGAGACAGCCCTGCATTCACAAACCCCACAGTAGATTTCATCCTGCTTCCAGAACTAGAAGATTCAAAGGAGGAAAAGCACAGAAATAGCATCAATGGAATTGATGACGCTGGTTTGGGATAAAGTGGTTAGAAAGATACATTGAAGAGAAATGTGAATATTTCCTTCCTGAAACAATGGAACAACTAAAGGGAGGATTCTGGGAAAATGTCAGAGTAGGTCAGAAAATTGCAAGTTCCCCAGATTTCCCCCCCAAACCAAACAAAATTGTACTTCAGGGTGAATATAGACCCATGAAAAATGAATAAGACTTGTGACAGAACAGGAATTCTCTTGGGACAATTCTAGAAAGACATGAAGAAAGACTCCATGATTTAATTTTAAACAATGTGAAGTGAAGTATAAACATCTCCAGGCTAGGTCCACTGAAACAAGTGGAGAGCTCTGGGGTTGGCTGAGTTCAGAAATAGTCTCAGCCTAAATCATAGGAACTTTTACCAGACACAGTGAGGTGTCATGAGTCTGAGTCTGGGAAGACTGAGAAAAAGAGATCCAGAGTTTTAAAGAAATAAACAATTTTTTGAAAATTGGAATGGGGGGGGGCGGAGCCAAGATGGCGGAGTGAAAAGGTGACTCTCTTCGTCCTCCTCTGACCTTCTCTCAAATCAACAATAAAATAAGCCTCTGAACTAATCTTCAAGTTAACGAATCAGGAAATATTTGGATACTGCTTGCAGATATCTCTGAAAAACTTCACATCATGTTTGTATAGCTCGAACACAGGGATAAACAGAGGACTCTGGTGTCAGAGAACTCTGGTGTAGGCCAGAAGTGAGGGTGGGACTCAGCTCAGCTCAGCTCATCCTGGCAAAAACTCCAAACTCCAAACTTCAAATTCCAAACACCTGGAGTTTACCAGAGGCACTCAGGACACTCTGCCCTGATTGGGGGCAGTTGTTCTAGCAGACTTGCCTTGTTTAAGGGGTAATTCGGCCTTAGTCCTAGCCCCCACGGGCCCAGCACCTTAAATTAATTCGCCAAAGTGCCCCAGGGCAAAATCTTCAGCCGCCGTTTTTTTTCCCTGCCTTAAAGAGATATCCATGCTGTCTAAAAAAAAAAAAAAAAAAAAAAAAAAA